>JAKCPB010001942.1:0-127348 GCA_021442155.1 Cymbidium sinense | reverse complement strand
AATTTACTGATCCAAAGGGGTAGTCTACTGGCCGAAGGGTAAGACTATCCGACCTAAGGGGTGCCTTTCAGTGTGCAACAGCTGTACCATGAAGAAAGCATAGTAGACTTACATCTTCCTATGCGGGACCCGCCACTTGGTGACCCATTGATGTACAACCCCAACCTCTGCCCATCGTGCGTCATCTTTGGAAAGAATGTGTAGCAAACTTACATCTTCCAAAATGAGAATGACCATAGGGGTAACTTGTTGGTGGAAAAATATATTGAACCTGACCTGAAGGCAACTACTAAGAGAGTGTCGTGTGGGACTTATGTCAACTCAAGAGTAGTCAAGCAATTCCTATAGGGAGTTTTGCTGACACTGCTCTTATTGACTTCATTTTGGAGGAGTTCTCAACTTTTCATCATAGATCTAGGACTCTTGTAGACTAAGAGCTCCTTAGTCTTAAGACACTTCTAGTGATTAGGTGAACACTTAACCTGCCTAGAGACTTAGAAGGGTTGGCCATAGGAATAGGTTATGCCTTAGGGACTTAGGAAGACTTACCTACCTATAGCCTAAACCCAATATATGCTTTCCTCCTAAAACCAAACCTCAAATCCAACTCAAATACCAAATCTAAATCCAAATTCCAAGGCAAATTATTGAAACCCATAATCAAATCCATATATCAAAACCCTTCCTAAGCCTTTTGATTTCATCTTATGGACTTAGCCTTTACCAAATTCAATTAATTTTCTTCAAGATCAATTCAATCCCTCAGTCATTTATCAAATCCAAATCCAAATTCCAAACCAAATGATTAGAACCCATGATCAAATCCAAAATCAAAATCCTCTCAAAGCCTTATGGTGGAATTCCATAAACCTAGTTAAATCTCCTCCCAATTTAACCCAAATTTGATTGATCTCTTCATGAATCATTTATATCTTCATTTATACTCACAAACATAAATGAGATATAAACTCAAATAGCAAAACTAAATCAACCTAAATCAAACCAAGCCAAATCCCTCTTAAGCCCTATGGACCTATCTCCATAAGCCAAATCTCATACAAATCAACCCAAAATCAATTGGTTTCTTTATAAACCTATTACTTCATCATTTATACTCATAAATTTAAATGAAACCCACCTTCCAATGACCAAAAATAAATCAAACTAAATCAATTCTCTACTTAAGCCCTTTCGACCTACATCCTTAAGCTTGGTCAAATTTGCTTCCAAACCACTCAAAACTCAAATGATTTTCTCATGAATCATTTATATCTTCATTTATATTCTTAAATATAAATGAAATATAAATTCAAATAGGCAAAACCAAATCCAAAATCAAGTCAAAATCCAATTTATACCCTTTAAGCCAATTTCTTGGACTTAACCAAATCCTATCCAAATCAAGGCAAAACTAATGGTTTTCTCTTAAATCAATCATTCCTTCAATCATCTATCCAAATATAAATGAAAACTACAATCATCAAGCCAAATCAAAATCAACTCAAGTCAAATCGAACCTAGCCCATTTGACTTGAAATATTCAAATGAACCAAATCTCATTGAACCCAAACCAATTGCAATTGAATTTATTTGTCAATCTCAAATCCATATATAAACTCACATAAATCAAACTCAACCCAAAATCAAGCCAACTAAACCTAATTAGCTCACTTGACCCAAAGTGGCCAATTTGGCCTACATGAACCAAAATCCAATTCAATTCAAATCAAAGTGAATTAAGCCAATCCAAACTTCATGTCATGATTGTTGATCATCCTAAGTTAATCAATTTGCATGAATTGGGTCAAACCAAGTCAACTACCTTTGAAAGTCAACCCTTTAATATGAACTCAAACTAGCCAAATTACAACCTAAACCAAATTGATTGCAACCAATGGCTCAAGTTCATTCCAAATTCATTATTGAACTTGACCAAAGCCATAATTCGACTAGTTGGTCAACCTAACCCAACTTAGCCCAAATTGACCTAAAGGATCAAATTGGCCAAAATCTAAATTAAATCCAAATTGATTCAATCCAAAGCCTATAATCATTTTTAAATAACCAATTGTACTTGAACCAACACCCAACCTAAGCCAATTTGGCCAATTTGGTCAAATTGGTCTGACCCATTTGACCTATATGAATCCAAAAGAGCCAAAATCAAATCCAAAGCAAATTGAACCAAACCAATGACACCAATACACTCCAAATGGTCATGTGAACTTGACTGACCCAACCTTGGTTTGACCCAATTAGACCAATTGGTCAACTTGACCAACCTAATTTGACCTAAATAGGTCAAATTAAGCCAAATCAAACTAAATGAACTCCAAATTACTCAAAATTTGGGCTAACCCACTTTTGACTCATCTCAAATCTATCCAAATCAAATCCATTGCCAAATGTCCAAGATAGCATTGGGCTAGGGCATCACATGAGGCAAATCACTTCGGGGAATGGTCATTTCTCTTCTTTGGCAACTTGGTAGCAATCCATTGGTCAACTTAGGCACCAAGGACACAGGTTAACTTGACCCAAGGGTGGTTGGGTCTGCCATGACTCATGAGGAGGTGAAATGACCTCCACATTCCTATTGGAACAATTGGAAAGCCATAGCACACACATCACTCCCATGGCATCCACTCTCACACGCTACTCCACTCAAGTGATGCTAGCTAAGGTGATTCCCTGCAGAAACTGAGCTCCCCATGATAGCCATTTGATCAAAATAGCCAAATAAAGCTAGCCATATGATCCAAGGAATGAGGGGGTATACCTTACTCATTCTCACTCAAATCCAGAGACACACTCGATTCAAACCTTGTAGCCAGAGACACACACAATAGAGTGATTTCCAAGGTTTCCCGAGCTCCCCAACTCTTCCTCTATCAATTTTATGGAAAACTAAAATAGGGGATCCCCAATCTAATTTCCATTTACTCAAACCTCCATCAAAGTGCAATTAACTTTGCACACACCATCCTTGGAGCTGGACAAGTGACAATGAATCATCTCCCAAGCTTCTTGATGACTGGATGGTGGAGCTTGATCGAAGCTGACCACTTCCATCCTGTGCCATGGCCTTCCAAGCAATCCACTCAAATCAAAGCTCATGCCACCCAATAGGGCTTCATTTCTACTAAACGAAGCTTCCTCAATCTTTGGAACTGTCAGTCCTAAGCTCTAGTGAGGTATGCCATTGAAACTGACCTTTAGCTTAAAATGGTTTGGAGCTTTTTGAAGAAAAGTTGCATGTCATGAGATTTCCACCTTTAGATATCTTCATTTTGCTTCCCTGATGGTGTGGAATCGATTTGATCTCCATTCGAGCTTGAGTAAGCTCAGATCGAGCAATGAACGATGGATGGTCTCCATCTCTCACCGCTCGAGAGGAGATAGATCATGGACCATATATTCTGCATGATTGGAATGGACAGTCCTGATCAAATCATGCTAGATCAATTGAATTAATCCTACTTACTAGTTTGATGGTCATCCAATCTTTGATCGATGGCTCATGAGAAAGCATCGCCTTCAAGTAACTTCGGTATGCGATGTGATAACTTAAATAACCAATCTCATGGCCATGTGGAAAGCACATCGTGTCGACATACTGCGACAGGATTAGGGCTTCAATTAGGGTTAAGTAATCCATTTTTAATGATGAAACTTCCAAAATTCATAACTAATTATAGAAAAATCTAAAAATACAAATGCTCATTCTAAAGTTATTTTAGAGAAATCCATTAAAATTATCCTTAATTAATTTTGAATTGTAATTTTGGCCTAATAAAGGATTAATTTAAAACTTAATTAGCTTAATTACTCCTTAATTAATCATCCAATTGATTTCAAACTTTTTTGAGGATGTTTAGGAGATGACCTACCTCCCTATTTTTCTTGGAATATATTGGTTTGGTTAATTAGGAAATTGATTGATTAATCCCTAATTACCTTCTTAGCAATTAAGTGATAATTAAATATATGAATTAATTAATTATTTGGACTCCTTACTGTTGAATAGTAAGCGAGCTTAGGGAATGAGATTGGGGCTTCCCCCATCCTTTCCCTAATTTTTCATCTTTTCATCCAAAAATACTAATTAATGATTAGTTAATTAATCAATGATTTAATTGGCTAAATTAAAACTCAAATTATATGAATTCATGCTTGATTAATTGGATAACTTATGGAATTAGGTTGGGACCTCTTTTCAAACCTTTTTCTCTTAAGTCCATCTCATTTTGAAAAGATAATCAAAAGTTGATAATTAAGAAGAGAAAAATGAATTAATGGACTAATCCTTTGATCGATTAAATTAAAATTTTAATTAAATCTAATTTCCCTAATTAATCCTTGGGTAGTTCTTTAGGTGTTCAATAACCTAAGGAAAGCTAATGAAATTATGGTTAGCTCACATGTGTGAGAAAACCATAAAAGTAATTAAGTGAGTTCCTTAAGCTTAATTAATTAATGATTGTGAGCTAATTGCATTAGGCCCCTTTAATTTCATAGGAGCATTGCTATTTACTTTTCAATTTATTTGCATTATTTAATTAATTACATTTAGGTTACATAGGCAAGAGTTTAATTAATTGATTTAATCCATGCTAAAGTTAACCAATTCATAAAATCAACCTAATTACTTTTCATTAAATCAAATTAATTCACATATGAGGAATGGGATTAGGATTAGCAAATCTTTCTTACATTTCTTAAATCAAATAAAACATGAAAATGGCATTAAGGAACTTTGGTTTGTTTTAAATGACATTGTTTAATATGATTGTCCTTAGGAATTAATTAGATTGAATGAAATTATGTGCTTTTGTTCTTTTATTTCTCTTTGTATTAAATGTTGTATGCCACTTGTAATCATGCATTCATCCTTTTCAAAAATTAATCAAATAAAATGACTTCTTTTATGTCAAGTTGCATGTGTTGGCTTAAATTAAGAATATGTGTGGCTATTATCACTATTAAATAGAAAATTAAATGTAAAGTATATAAATCAACTATAACACATAGAGTAATGATAATTATGAGTATTTATAAGCTTGTATGTGCTTACAACTTAGAACATGTGATTTGAAGTTCTCTTTTCTTTAATCTTCATGAATTCACATAAGGATATGAATATTAACAAGTGTATAGTTCATTTGAAAAGGACACAACACTTGCTTGGGTTTATTCTTATGTATATCCATGTTAGAATTTAGATAGAATTTTAGCTCACATATATAAAAAATCAAAATATAATTCTTGCATGGTTTACATTCTTATAGTTGTTTGTACACTCATGAGTATTTAAGAATAGGGTATATTTAGTCTGGACACCCGGGGATGCATGGCTTTAAGTAGCCCCAAGGAGGTTCCTACCTCATTCTCCTGATCAATCAATCGTGAAGTACTTATAACTTTTATACACTTGTGTGTGCATTTGGCTAATGAGTGAAAACCTCACCTTATTCCATATGCATAATTCAAAACAAAAAAAATATAATTTTTGCATGATTTTCATTCTTATAGTTGTTTATACATCCACATGTATTTGAGAATAGGGGGTATATCTAGTCTGGACACCCGGGGCACAACTTTAAGTAGCCCAAGGAGGTTCCTACCTCATTCTCCTGGTCAAACAATGGAGAAGTACTTTCTTAGAAATTTCATACATTTGAATGTGTATTTAGCTAATGAATGAGAATCCTCTTTTTTAAAAAAATCATTCATGCATCTTGCATTTAAATGTGCCAAAAACATATTGTATGCATAGATATATTTAGGACTTAATCATATGCATGCTACATATGACGGAAAGAAATGAACAAAAATGTGTTGTCTGATAGTAATTAACTCCAATTAATCTTAAGATGCCTTTCTTATTGAATAAGATTATTTAAAGTGAACGTAAACTTAGGATTAATTAAAATATGTAATAAGCCATTCATTAAAAAGAATTGATTAATTAATATGCTTATGATGTGGCTTAAGGTAGGGATAAAAGAGGGTGATCCTCTCTCTTTTTTTTCTCTTTATAACACTTAGCTGTTAAGTGTAAACCAAGTGAAATGAAAGAAAACATTAAGTAAAACTTATAAATCAATTAAGCCACTTAAAGTGAAATCATCCTTTCTCACTCAGAAAATTATAACAGAGCCTAGTTAAGACATACCACACAAGCCTTAATAGACACACCTTAGATTAAGTCACCACTTTTATCCTTATGTTAGGGTAGTGCATGGTTTGATGTATGTTTGGTTTTATGATGTATTATTGTAGAAATCTTAGGGTATATGCTTAGTAGACTAGATATTATGCCATGATTAGCCTAATTATATTTTCTACAAGAGTTTATGCTTAAGGGATGCTTAAAATAAATATAAATGCTCTCTTTTATAGGTTGCTTAATCCCTAAGCATAATCTAAATTAGGACATGTGGACTTGGTTACCCTTGAGCAGGTCTCAAATATATATAACTACTTGGGTTATATGGTGTATTTAGCTAACACTTATCTTGCAGGTATATTTAGATTTACTTTTTTAAATTTTAATGTAATTTTGCATTAGGAATCAGGATTAGTGTTATGGGGGATTAGGATGAGTGGAGGCTAGAAGGCTTTATCCTGGTTGGCCCTCGTTATGCCTTTGAAGGAGACATGAAGAATGAAGAAATGAAGAACTCCATAACATTTATTTATTTGTAATTGCAATTATTCTTTCATATATCAGGTTGTATAAGGGTAGAGCTTCATACCCATTTCTCTTTCGTTGTATGGCGTACCCAACTTGCCTATTATTCTTTTACATTGGGTTTATAAATTATCGATATTTTGTTTACAATTGCAAAATAAAAATGACATGTCTCTTTCTAGTTTCTTCATATATGTTGAATTAACATGTGGCCTGGATCTGGTTAGGCTCTTAGAGAAAATTAATTTTCTACCCCAACTATAACTCATAATCTCATTTAAAGCCTAGGTATTAAATCAAAATAACTAAAAGATTTAGCACCCACTGGATGTTGTATGCTTAATATCATGCATGTCATCTTGTTTCACTTTTGCTAAGAAGGTTTTCATTCTTGCATGATAGGGAAGGCTTGACCTTTGAGGGTCTTCCTGGTGGAAAATACCTCTTTCTCTCGATTTAGCCAATAACCTCATTTTATCATGCATTTAGACATATAAAATCTATAGCCTTTGTCAAAATGAAGAGTCCAAAATCAAATAAAATTGAAAAGATTTACATTAGACTAAGTCATTATTCATACCACTCATGCTCTAGTCTCTTAGGGAGTGGGTTTAAGGACTTTAGTTTCTTTCTAATAATAACATCTAACCATCATGCAAAACATATGACTTGACCACATGGTTTTAAAGCATAGGAGGAGTTAGTTGGCTTCCACTCTGGGCAGTTATAAGTCTAGCAGTCGGGTGGTTTACCCTCTCTTGTGGAGGTAAACCATATACCCATCTTTGCTTAGATTTAGGATGTGCTTTGGCCCTCATTAAAGCTCCCTAGATTTATGATCTGAGGTTACTATTTCGGAAAAGCATAAGTCCTCACCTCTTAGGCTTTTCCACAATCTTGTGAGATTATAAGTCTTAGCTTTCTAATAAATTTTAACTCAAACATGTAATCCTCCTTAATTTCAAACATATAAAGCCCAATCATAAGATAGGCTAGAATGCTCACTAGGTGTCCTAGTATCATGAGCATTCCCTACTCATCTCCTTTGGCTTCAATAATAAGTCTCTCCTTTTGATCTATCCCATTTGATTTTTAACATAGCCAATTTATTGATAGTCTTATCTTTGAAATCTTTGGAGAATAATTAACTACTTTAATCAAGAGTATTCCTAAAGGAATTCACTTTTCTTAGGATGTAATTAACTATGGGGGCTTGCCCCGGGAACTTTAGAACCTGACTTAAAAAAATGGCTTAAATAACATTCAGTTTTATTTATTTTAGTTCAATTTATTTTTGTTTAGGTTTTATTTCATTTAGGGTTTAGGTTTATTTTTTATTTATTTTTAGGTTTTTTTTTAGGTTTAAGTTTTTATTTAGTTTTATTTTATTTTATGTTTATTTTTTTATTTTAGGTTTAGTTTTATTTTATTTAAGTTTTTATTTTTTTATTTTAGTTTAGGTTTTATTTATTTTATTTAGTTTATTTTTTATTTTTTTAGGTTTAGGTTTAGGTTTAGGTTTTAGTTTATGTTTTTATTTTATTTTATTTTATTTTATTTTGGTTTAGGTTTTTATTTATTTTATTTTTAGGTTTTATTTAGTTTAGGTTTAGGTTTTTAGCTTTTTATGGTTTAGGGTTTAGGGTTTAGGGTTTAGGGTTTAGGTTTTGGGGTTGTAGGATGATTTAGGGTTTAGGTTTCAAGGTTTGTTTATGGTTTAGGGTTTTAGGGTTTAGGGTTTAGTTTAGGCTTTAGGGTTTAGGGTTTAGGGTTTTAGGGTTTAGGGTTAGGGTTTAGGGTTAGTTTAGGGTTTAGGGTTTAGGTTTAGGTTTAGGTTTAGGTTTTATTTAGTTTAGTTTAGTTTATTTTTGTTTAGGTTTAGGTTTATCTTATTTTTATTTTAAGTTTAGGTTTTTTTTTATTTATGGTTTAGGTTTTCTATTTTATTTATTTATAGGTTTATTTTTTAGGTTTAAGTTTTTTATTTTATTTTATTTTAGGTTTATTTTATTTTTATTTTAAGCTTAGTTTTTATTTTATTTAGGTTTTTTATGCTTTAGTTTAGTTTAAGTTTTTATTTATTTTATTTTAGTTTAATTTTTTTTCTTTTTTGGTTTAAGTTTAGGTTTAGATTTAGGTTTAAGTTTTAGTTTAGATTTTTATTTTATTTTATTTTTATTTTATTTTTTGGTTTAGGTTTTTTATTTTAAGTTTTATTTAGTTTAGGTTTTTTTTAGCTTTTTTAGGGTTTATGGTTAGTTTAGGGTTTAGAGTTTAGGGTTTAGGGTTTAAGGTTTAGGGTTTAGAGTTTAGGTTTAGGGCTTAGGTTTTAGGGTTTAGGGTTTAGGTTTAGAGTTTAAGGTTTAGGGTTTAGGTTTTAGGTTTAGGGTTCAGTTTTAGTTTAGGGTTTAGGGTTTTTATTTTTTCTAACTGAGAAGAAATTCATATTCAACATTTCTTTTTTCGATTTCATCAACCAAGTAACACACCAAGTTTTGTAAGACACAAGTGACAACATTGATAATAAATGAGCATGCATAGAGCAAATCAAAACCTAGATAATTAGAACCATCTCTCGTAAAGACACATTTCCATAAACATCGGATTGGTTATTTTAGTTTTCCAATTCCCCAACCAAGGCTCTCAGTGGCGGGATCCACCATCATATCCCGATCTCTCCCTCCGCCACCACCATGTAACCTCTCACTCTCCATAACCACCATTGCTCTGACCACCACCTCCATATCCACCAGCACTTCCAAATCCCCCACCACCACAATGATAATCACCTCCTCCGCCTTCTACACTTCCAGATTTAGACTAAGCCTGGTTGACGGTGATGTTCCTATAGTTAAGGTTCTACCAATTCTTAGGGTTTAGGTTTAGGTTTATTAGGTTTAAGGTTTTATTTATTTTTAAATTACTTTATGTTTAGGTTTAGGTTTTGGGGTTTAGGGTATAGAGTTTAGGGTTTAGGGTTTATAGTTTTAGGGTTTATGCTTTTAGAATCTATGGTTTAGGGTTAAGGTTTATATTTTAGGATTTATGGTTTAGTGTTTAGGCTTTAGAGTTAAGGGTTCTTAGGGTGTAGGGTTAGTTTAGGGTTTAGAGTTTAAGGTTTAGGGTTTAGGGTTTGGGTTTAAGGGTTAGGATTTAGGGTTAGGGTTTATGGTTAATTTAGGATTTATGGTTTAGAGTTTAGTGTTTGGGGTTTAAGTTTAGTTTAGGAGTTTGTTTAGGGTTTACAATTTATAGTTTAGGTTTAGGAGTTTAGTTTAGAGTTTAGGTTTAAATTTAGGGTTTAGGTTTAAGTTTTGGTTTAGGGTTTAAGGTTTAGGTTTAGTTTATTTAGGTTTAGGTTTAAGTTTAGGCTTTTATTTAGGTTTAGGTTTTAGTATTTTAATAGAGAATAAAGGTTTAGTTTAGAGTTTAGAGGTTTATAGTTTAGGAGTTTAGTAGGTTTAGGGTTTAAAGATTAAGGTTTAGAGTTTAGTGTTTAGGGTTAGTTTGAAGTTTAGGGTTTAGAGTTTACGATATAAGGTTTCAGTTTAGGGTTTAGGTTTATTTTGGGTTTAGAGTTTAGGGTTTTGTTTAGGTTTATGGTATAGGTTTGGTTAGGTTTAGTTTAGGTTTAGGTTTAGAGGTTTAGGTTTAGTTAGGGGCTTTAGGTTTTAGTTTAGGGTTTTTTTTTAGCGTTTAGGGGTTTAGGGTTAGCTTATGGTTTAAGGTTAGTTTAGGACTTAGCATTTAAGGTCGGTTAGGGTTTAGGTTTAGGTTTAGCTTAGGTTTTATTTATTTTAGTTTAGCTTTAGGTTTATTTTTATTTTTTTAACTTTAGGTTTTTTTTTTTTCATTTAGGGTTTAGGTTTTATTTTCTTTATTTATAGGTTTATTTTAGGTTTATTTTTAGGTTTAAGTTTTTATTTAGTTTTATTTTATTTTATTTTAGGTTTATTTTATTCTTATTTAGGGTTAGTTTTATTTTATTTAGTTTATTTTTTAGTTTAGTTTAAGTTTATTTTATTTTAGTTTATTTTTTATTTTTTATTATATTTTCATTTTAGGTTTAAGTTTAGGTTTTGGTTTTGGTTTAGGTTTTAGTTTAGGTTTTATTTTATTTTATTTTTTATTTTTTTTTGCTTTAAATTTTATTATTTAATTTTAAGTTTCATTTAGTTTAGGTTTAGGTTCTAATTTTTTAGGTTTAGGTTTAGGGTTTAGGGTTAGTTTAGGGTTTAGGGTTTAGGGTTTAGGGTTTAGGGTTTGGGGTTTAGGGTTTAGGGTTTAGGGTTTACAGTTTAGGGTTCAGGTTTTAGTTTGGGGTTTAGGGTTTTATTTTTTTAATAGAGATCAAATTTAGATTAAACATTTCTTCTTTTTGATTTCATCAACCAAGTAACAAACCAAGTTTTCTAAGACACAAGTGACAACATAGATAAAATGAGGAGCATAGAGCAAATCAAAAAAGCCTAAATAGAATTATCCTACTATAAAGAGTTCCAAGATCAATCACCATTCTTGGGTTTTCCATTTCCCATCAGAACCACCTACCTCTCAGTGGCGGGATCCATCATCATATCCCGATCTCTCCCTCTCACCACCATGGTTGTAACCTCCTGCTCCTCCCCTCCACCAACCTGCTCGACCACCACCTCCATATCCACCCGGCACTTCCAAATCCCCACCACCACGATAATCACGCCTCGCCACCACCTCCACTGCTAGATCTAGACTAAGTTTGGTTGACAGTGATGCTCCTACTATTACGGTTCTGCCAATTCTTAGGGTTTAGGGTTTAGATTTAGGGTTTAGGGTTTAGGGTTTAGGGTTTTAGGGTTTATGTTTAGGGTTTAGGGTTTAGGGTTAAGGTTTAAGGTTTAGGGTTAAGGTTTAGGGTTTACGGTTTAGGGTTTATGCTTTTTTTTTTAGGTTTAGGTTTTTTTTAGTTTAGTTTTATTTTTATTTTATTTTTTAGGTTTAGGATTTATTTTTTATTGTTAGGTTTAGGTTTATGTTTTTATTTTTTTATTTTTTTGGTTTTGGTTTTAGGTTGTTATTTTAGGTTTATTTTTAGGTTTTATTTTTTAGTTTAAGTTTAGCTTTTTATTTTATTTTATTTAGTTTAGGTTTAGGTTTAGGTTTAGGTTTAGTTTAGGTTTAGGTTTTATTTTAGTTTAGGTTATTTTTAGTTTAGGTTTAGGTTTATTTTATTTTGTTTATTTTATTTTTTTTAGATTTAGGTTTTTTTTAGTTTAGGGTTTAGGTGTTATTTTTTATTTATTTTTAGGTTTTATTTTTAGGTTTATCTTTTCGGTTTTTATTTAGTTTTATTTTATTTTATCTTAGGTTTATTTTATTTTTATTTTAGGTTTAGTTTTTATTTTATTTAGGTTTTTTTTATTTTTATGTTTATTTTATTTTTTTAGTTTAGGCTTAGGTTTTGGTTTAGGTTTAGGTTTTAGTTTAGGTTTTAATTTTAATTTATTTTATTTTTTTTTAGGTTTAGGTTTTAGGGTTTAGTGTTTAGGATTTATGGTTTAGGGTTTACGGTTTAGGGTTTAAGGTTTAGGTCTTAAAGTTTAGCGTTTGGCATTTAAGGTTTTTAGATTTTAGGGTTTAGGGTTTAGGCTTTAGGTTTAGTGTTTAGGTTTTAGTTCAGGGTTTAGGGTTTAAGGATTAAGGTTTAAGGTTTTATTTTTTTCATTTTCAACAACCAAGTAGCACACCAAGATTTCTAGGACATGGGCGATCACATAGATAAAAAATGAGCATGCATAGAGCAAATCAAAAACCCTAGATAACTAGAACCATCTATCTATAATAAAAATAGCTCCATAGTAGATGGATCAACCATTCTTGATTTCTTCAATTCCCATGAACCACCCTTGCCTCTCGTGTGGGATCCACCATCATATCGCAATCTCTCCCTCACCACCACGGTAACCTCCATGGCTCCTCCGCCTCCATACCTGCTTGCTTGACCACCACCTCCATATCCACCAACACCTCCATATCCCCACCGACCTGTGATAATGCCTCCACCTTCCTCCACAGTAAGATCTAAGCACAGTTGGATGTTGTTCACGCCATCAAGGTTCACATTCTTAGGGTTTAGGTTTATTTTTTATTTATTTAGTTACTTTAGGTTTAAGTTTAAAGTTTAGGGTTTAGGGTTTAGTGTTAATGGTTAGGGTTTATGGTTTAGGATTTATGGTTTAGGGTTTAGGGTCTTAGGTTTAGGGTTTAGGATTTAGGGTTAGGGTTTAGGGTTTAGCATTTAGGGTTTAGGGTTTAGGGTTTTTAGGGTTTTTAGGGTTAATTTAGCATTTAGGGTTTAAGGTTTAAGGTTTTGTAGGATTTAGGGTTTAAGGTTTAGGGTTTAGGGTTTAGGGTTTAGTTTAGGCTTTAGGGATGTTTGTTGTAGGTTTAGGGTTTAGGGTTTATGGTTTAGGAATTTTTATGATTTAGGGTTTAGAGTTTATGGTTGTAGGTTTAGGGTTTAGGGTTAGGATTAGGGTTTAGGGTTTAGGATATAGGGTTTAGGGTTTAGGGTTTAGAGTTTAGAGTTTTTTTTTTAAATAAGTAAACCGATAGGTTTTGGTTTATTTAGTTTATTTTATTTTTATTTTTTATTTAGGTTTATTTTTTATTTAGTTTAGTTTATTTATTTTAGGTTTATTTAATTTAGTTTAGGTTTTTTTATTTTAGTTTATTTTTTAGGTTTAGGTTTAGGTTTATTTTTTAGTTTTTTTATTTTATTTTTTTGTTTTAGGTTTTATTTTTATTTTTTTAGGTTTAGGTTTAGGTTTTTTATTTTATTTTTAGGTCTAATTTATTTTATTTTCATTTTAGGTTTTTATTTTTTTAGTTTAGTTTAGGTTTTTATTTTATTTTATTTTATTTTATTTTATTTTATATTTTTTTTTATTTAAGGTTTAGGTTTAGGTTTTAGTTTAGGTTTTTATTTTATTTTTTTTCTATTTTACTTAGGTTTAAGTTTTTTTTATTTTATTTTTAGGTATTATTTAGTTTAGGTTTAGGTTTTTATGGTTTAGGGTTTAGGGTTTAGGGTTTGGAGTTTAGGGTTTACGATTTAGGGTTGTAGTTTTTAGGATTTAGGGTTTTAGGGTTTAGGGTTTAGGGTTTTAGGGTTTAGGGTTCAGGGTTTAGGGTTTAAAGTTTAGGGTTTAAGGAGAGTTTAGGGTTTAGGGTTTAGGTTCTAGTTTTAGGTTTAGGTTTTAGTTTAGGGTTTATGATTTATGGTTTATTTTAACAGAACAAATTGATTCAACATTTCTTCTTTTTTATTTCATCAACCATGCACACCAAGTTTTCTAAGACCATTGACATAGATAAAAAATGAGCATGCATATAGCAAATCAAAACTAGATAATGAATCTCTCTTGTAAAGACATAGTTCCATAGCGATGGATTAGATTGGCCATTCTTCTTTCTCCAATTTTAAAGACAGTTCCATATGAATCTCTCCACCCATGCCTCTCAGTAGCGGGGATCATGCCATCCCAATCTCTTACTCCACCACCACTACGGCTGTAACCTCTGTTACTTGTCCCACCATCAAAACCACCACCTCCATATCAACCAACATCTCCAGATCACCCATCGCCACTGCGATAACCGCAGCCTCCGCCTTCGCCTCCACCGCCAGATCTAGATTGAGCCTGATTGACGGTGATGTTCATGCCATCAAGGTTCTACCCATTCTTAGGGTTTAGATTTAGGTTTAGGGTTTTGGTTTATTTTTTTATTTATTTAGTTACTTTAGGTTTAGGTTTAAGGTTTGGGGTTTAGGGTTTACCGTTTAGGGTTAGGCTTTACAGTTTTTTTTTTGAAAATTAGAATTTTATTTCCACAAAATAAGGAGTACAAAGTCCTTAAAGGGGATAAATCTCTAAACTAATGCTCAAAGAGCTACAATAAAACCTAAAGAGATGAATCCCCAAACAATTACAATATTAAATAAAGAGAAGCAAAAGAAAAACCAAATCAGCAACAACAAAAGATCCATATAAGTAATAGCAAAATCCACTTGATTTCTTTTGATGACAGCAAAATCCACTTGCAAGATTGCCAACCTATAAAAGAAATCTGCAACATACTAAGAAAAGGATGAGTACAATTAAGCATAAAGAGAAAGAGAAAAGAAAAGAGCAAAAAGAAAAGGCTGGGGCTCGGAATCATCTCAAGGAGCAACACTATATGTAAGCATTCAAACTTGAGAAGAAGGGGTACAATTATAAATAGTGCTACCAACCAAGAAGAAGAGAGAGAGAAACATCAAGGCCATCATAGCATACCTCATGTAGGCAGTCATCTGAGATCATCATCCAGGCAAAGTCTTCCAACCAATAAATAGAACATCCAAGCACAAAGCCACCAAAACAACCAAGCCTAGTAAGGCAGACTAATAGCCATCCATCAGGGACAACAACAATACAATAGGAAAACCACCAAAGCCAACACCAAAAGGAAAGAGAAATACCAAAAAGTGCAAGCATCATTAACAGGGATAACAACAGTCAAAATAGGCCCAAATCAAGAATCATCTAAGATTATCCTGAAAGCAATAGCAAACTAATACCCAAATAGAGGGGACATAAAACCAATAACAACCACCAATCCAATCCAGGAGGATAACCCAAGAGACAAAGAAGAGGGACACACCTCCACCAAAACACACATAAACAAAAGACCAAAGGAGCATCCGACAAGGCTACCACCAAGAAAATGTAATAGCAAAACCACCATCACAAACAAAGAGGCGGTGTTAGGAAACAAGGAGGCAAAATACACCAAAAAGGTAATACCCATAGCCAAAAAAATCCAAGACACCAAACCAAGTCAACTAAGGAAAAAAATAGCCACTATATAGCCTTCAACCCAATCAAAATGACATCAAACCAAAATAAAGACTAAAAAAAACACAAGAGCTCACTAGTAACAAAAAAGCAAACAACCAATAATGCCACCAGTCCACCCAACAACATTTATGAGAGAAAAAACATAGCTAAGCTACCAAATAGGAAAAAAAGCAAAGATAAGCAGCTATAACCAAGAGAGGAAGACCATTATAGGAGTAGATTGAAAACACAACTAAAAGAGACAAACCAAAACTAGCAAAACTGACCACTAAGTCCCAATCAACAAAATAGAAAAATAATACCAACAAATGCCTCCACAGTAAATCAAAACTAAGATAAAGCAACAACAGATCGCCACCAATTGAGGGAGGTAAGACCAGCCAACATAGCCACCCAGTCAACCAACCCTAACCAACATAGCTAATCAACCAGCCAACAAGGCCACTCAACCAACCACCACAATAATAGAAGATCCAACTCAGATAAGGAAGCAACCAACGCCAGATATGAGGCAAACCTCATTCAAGGGAATGATCAATAGCAGGCATAGCCAACCCAATAGAGGCCACCAAAACAACAAATAATTATGGTAATCACTAGCACAAACAATCAAGGAAAGGCAAACTAGGTGGACCACCACCAATAGCAAACCATGGAGGAAAGGAACGACGAGCAAAATAAGGTCCCTTCAGACCCAGAGAACAAAATAGCCATCACCAAAGACAAAATAGAAGGCAACAACCACAAAACATCAACCTTCAAGCCACAAGTTAGAGGGAACATCCAACAATCAAAGTCACCAAGCAAAATAGGAAAGGAAAGCATCAACCACCAAAATCCCAACACTAAGATAGAAATGAAAAGACTAATAGCACACTTCAAACAAAACCATCCAGACAACTGATGAGGGTAGAAATAAATAGCAGATCCACCAAAACAACAAAGACTCATAGAAAATGAGGTTAGCCAAGACCTTAAAGAAGAACAGCAAGGAGCAATCCCAATATGGGAAAGCACAAAAGTAGCTTAGGTAAGTTTTGATTATCTAATATAGTGAGCTCATTTAATTTAGCACCCAAATTGGCTAGGAAATCTGCATAAGTATTACCTTCATGAAGAATATGAAAAATTTTGTAGCAAACTTGAGACAGGATGGTTTTAATGTGATTAAGAAGATAAAATAAGTTAGCATTCCCCATTTTATTAGAATTGAGCATATCAAGTAAAAGAAGAGCATCAACTTCAATCCAAATATTAAATAGGCCTTTGTTCAAAAAATATCAATAGCTTTATTAACAGCCATAAGCTCAGCATAAATAACAAAATAGGCTTTGAAGGGATAAGCAAAAGCACAAATGGCAGTACCTTTGGAATCCCTAATAATACCACCACAACCATATTTATTAGGTGAAAATGAACCATAAGTATTGATTTTAATAAAGTGATCATTAGGTTTGATCCAATGGATAATCCTAATAGCCTTATTGAAAGAAACATTAGGCATAATGAGACTTAATTTTAGCCACAAATTTGTAACCTCTAAAATGGATGTTACTAATTAAATTAGCATTAAACAAAGCATGAATTTTTTCTTTAGTTCTAGCCAAGATCCTTTTTTGATTCATAGGAATACCATGATATTTATCATCACTTCTATCCATCCAAATGAACCAAATATAGGTAATAGCAATTAAGATTTTGATATGACCTTTCATAGTTTTGGAAACAAGCTTCAGAAGTTGATATAAAGAAAGGGAACCATGAAAATAATTAGTGTTAAATAAATCATCATACCATATCCATAATTTGGAAGCAATGACACCATTGACAAAACATGATTAACATTTTCAATATGAAAGCAACAATAACACTTAGAAGGTAAATAAAACCCTTTATTCGAGCAAGAAATCTAGGAATAAAGTTATTCAAAATCCTCCAAGCTAAAACTGAATAAGAAATGGGAATGATATTGTTTCAAAGTTTAATGAAAACATTAGAGGAGTTCTAGTTATCTCTAATAAAATTCCAAACCTCTTTAAGAATGAAATCACCATTGTAAGAGAGCTTAAAAGAATTTGATCAGTTTGTTAGAAAAAATAGGGACATTTCTAAAATTATCAAAAGAAAATAGAAATATAATTCTCAAGTTTGTTTTCATTCCAATTGTTATTAAGCCAAAAGAGTTAACTTTGATAGCATAGTAAAGTGTGTAGATAAAAGGAGTCAATAGAGCCATTGCCAATCTAATTGTCTTGCTAAAGATGGATGAACCAATGCATACCCCAAGATATTAAGGATTGGTAACCCATTTAATGAAGCAAAGCCTTTTACAAACCAGAGAGTCACCAACTTTATAAGCATAGATAAGAGGGTGTTTACCTTGGTATTATTTTTGTCGTAATAAAATTAGCCCAAAGGCTATCATTCTTTCTAAAATTCCACCAGAGCTTATGAGTGAAGGTAGTATTCACTTCAAGAATAAATTTGCAACCAAGACCACCTTCACCCAAAGGACCACAACATTTATACTAGAATGTCCAATGCATTCTTTTAATTGAATTATTGGATCCCCAAAAAATTTATTAAGCAAGCAATCAATTCTGATAAGAGTAGAATTAGTAGGAATAATAGTTTGAATCAAATATAGTGGCATTGAATTGAGTGCTTTTAAGAGCATTGAGCCTGCCACCAAGGAGAGTAAATGAAATTCCCAAAATAAATTTTATTTAAAATTTTTGAATTAACTCATCAAAAAATATGTGATCATTTTGGACCTTTAAAAGAGGAGCACCCAAGTACTTAAGAGGTAAATGTTGATGTATAAAATTAATTGATATGGGATGTGATTGATTTTATTATTGGAGATCTAGAAGAAGTAATAAAATAGCTTTTGTTATCATTGATAGTAAGACCACTTTCTACCAAATGTATTTAAAAAAATTCTTAAGATTCTTCATATGATGAATAGAAGCAGCACAAAAAATAATAAAATCATCCACAAAGCTTAAATGGGAAACAAGAAGACCACCAATAGTTCTGTAATACATGCTATGATTATTTAAGAATAAATCATTCATGCTCCTAGATAAGTATTCAACATCAATGATAAATAAAGTAGGAGATAAAGGATCCCCTTATCTAAAGCCATGGGAGGAAGGAAAGAAACTCAAAGTTTCCCCATTAAGCAAAATAAAAACTAGGCATTATTAATACAATTTTTAATAAAATAAATAAATTTATTAAGAAACCTAAATAAATTCTAAACATGAAAAGGAAATCCCAAGAGATATTATCAAAATCTTTGTTAATATCTAATTTGAAAAGAATGTTTCCACCTCTAGTCTTAACATCTAAATCATGAATTAATTCTTGGGAAAGTAAAATATTATAAGAAATAGATCTACCTCTAACAAAACTAGTTTGGTTGAGAGAGATAATCTTATGAAAAAAAGAACTAAGCCTATTGGCAATAATTTTGGAAATTAGCTTATTGAAGAAGGTGCAAAGACTAATAGGTCTAAACTCACTCCAATAGTCCAGATTATCTTTCTTAGGTATGAGAACAATAGAAGTGCTAGAAAAATATCTAGGAAAAGGATTACCAATAAAGAAATCAACCATAACATCAATCAAATCATTTTTAATAATAAACCAACATTTTTGAAAAAATTGAGTAGTGATACCCTCTAGACCAGCAAGTTCATCTATGTTTATGCTATTAAGAACTTTAAAATTTTCATCTTCATTAGGCAAAATAGTAAGCAAATCATTTTCATCATTGGTGATAATAGAAGGAATCTAGTGCAATTTAGAAATAGCTTCATAAGAGAAACTCTTATTAAGCATATTTCTAAAATAATTAATAATTGAATCCTTAATATCATTATTCTCCATAATCCATTCTCCATTATCATTTTTAATTTTTTGAATATTATTTAGAGCTATCTCTTTATTAACTAAAACATATAAATACCTAGTATACCTGTCACCATCCACAATATGTTTACTAATAGCTTTTTTATGCCAATAAGTTTCTTCCATATTTTGAAAATTAACAAGTTTATCCTTCACCTCATTCAAGTCCATAATCTTGGAAGGTTCCATCATAACAGAAACTTCAAGATCACAAACCAAATTTTCCATATCCTTGATATTAGCAAAAGATTTTTAAAATAATACTTATTCCACCAAACTAGATTTTGTTTCAGTCATTTCAATTTAAACTAGAGCCTATTCATCCCCCTAATCGAATTATTAGGATATATAGGATCTTTCCAATTTTTAGCCACAACATTAAAATTTAATTACGGTGTTTATTTTTTAGAAGTGGGACACCAAGCAGATCTTAGGGAGTACTTATTGAAGTGATTAGGTACAATATTAAGGAATGATGCACTATCTCAAAGATAGAAATCATCACCTATATTGAACTTAATCACCTAATAAGGACTCTAAGGTATGGGTCTTGAATATACTGAGATCTTTCCCCTACTTTACATGGAGAAGTAAAGTAGGGTTTATTTTAAGTCAAGTTCATTTTGTTCCCTATTGATCAAGCCCCCATAGTTAATTACATCTTAAGGAATGGGAATTCCTTAGGAATACTCTCAATTAAAGTAGAAATTAAGGTCTCTAAAGATTTCAAGGATAGACTATCAAAGGTTTGTTTGTATAGGAAAATCAATTGTGATTGTTCAAGGAGAAGACTTATTATCGAAGCCAAAGGGAATGAGTAGGAAATGCTCAAGATACTAGGAAGCCTAGTGAGCATTCCAATCTATCCTATAGTTGGGCTTTATATGTTTGAAGTTGAAGAGATTAATTTTATTGAAGTTGACATTTTATTATAAAGCTAGGACTTATAATCAAACAACACAAGGTTGTGGAAATGCCTAAGAGGTGAGGATTTATGCTAGTAGCTTGAAGGAAAAGCAATCTTAGACCCTATCTAGATTTGGCATAAGCCAAAAGCGACCTAGGTCTAAGAAAAAATGGGCATAAGGTTTACCTCCAAGAGAATAAACCACGATTCTTTGGGCTTATAACCAGGTGGTGACTAACTACTCCAATTTTAAAACCATGTAGGAAAGTATTATGCATTTGGAAGATAGTTAGGCTATTATTAATTTAGAAAGAGACAAAAGTCCTTAAACCCACTCCCTAAGAGACTAGAGCATGAGTGGTATGAGTAATGACTTAATCTACAAATGAAAATATTTCAAAATTTATTTTATTTTAGGCACTTTATTTTGACAAAGGTTTTGGAATTTTGTATGTCAATATGCATGATGAAGTTAGATTATTAGCTAAATCAATGAGAAAGAGGTGTTTTCCTCCATAGAGGAGGCCCTCAAAGGTCAAGCCTTCCCTTATCATGAAAGGATGGAAACCCTCTCTTAGCAAGAGTGAAGCAATATGCATGCATGATGTGAGACATACAACATTTAAGGGGTTACCAAATCTTTTAATTATCTTGATTTAATACCTAGGCTTTATGTGAGGTTATGAATTATTTAAAACTTTAGTTATGAGTTGTAGTTGGGTAAAGATTTATTTTCCCAATGAGCCTAATCGCATCTAGGCCACACATTCAAACATCAATCATTTAAGAAACTATGGAAAGCATGCCATTTCTAGTACAAATCCTAAATAAATCATCAACCAATTTCTATAACTATCATGAAAAAATAAAAGGTTGATGCGGTCAAATCTTCATACAACCCAAAAGAAAAGATGGATAGCTGAGCTCTACCCTTATACAACCCAAAATTACAAAATAATAATTATAATTTATAATGAATGAATGCTATGGGGGTCTTCATTCTTCATTCTTCATGTCTTCATTTCTTTCCTTTGATTTGATTTGCTCCACTTCAAAGGCATCACATGGCCTCACAGGATAAAGCCTTCTAGCCATTGCTCATCCTTATCCCCCATAGCACTAATCCTAATTCCTAATTGCAAAATTACATTAAGAATAGGAAAAGTAAATCTAACTACACTTGCAAAATAGAGGTTAGTTAAACATACATACAATCCCAAGCAATTATATCATAATTTAGACTTAGCACCATGCACATGGTTAACCAAGCCCACATGTCCTAACTTGGATTATGCTTAGGGGCTTAAGCAACCTGCAAAGAGAACATTTATATTTATTTTTAAGAGGCCCTTAAGCATAATCCCATGTAGAAAACATGATTAGGCTAATCATACCTACCAGTCTATGAGGCATACACCCTAAGATCGTCTACAATAATACATCACAAATAAAATATACATCATACCAAACACCACCTAACATAAAGCTAGAAGTAGTGACTTAATTCTAATGTGTGTGTTAAGGCTTGTGTGGTATGTCTTGCTAGCATTAGAGTTGTAGTTCTCTAAGTATAGAAAATTTAATTTAACATGAAGGGTTAGTTTCACTTAAAGTTATTTAATTGATTTGAGAATTTTAATTTATGTTTTCTTTTGTTTCATTTGATTACATATCAACTAAGTGTTATAAAGAGAAGAAAAGAGGATTACCCTCTTTGATCCTTACTTAAGCCACTTTCTAAAGCATGTTAATTTGATTTAGTTCATTTTGAATGATTATTTTAACTTAATCTAAGTTTAGGCTCACTTTAAATAATCTTATTTAATATGAAAGCATCTTAAGATTAATTCAATTGAATTACTATCACATGACATATGTTCAATCATTGATTTCCATCACATGTAACAGGCATATGATATTAATCCTAAATATACCTAGACATACAATATGTTTTAGCACACTTAGATGATGAATGTAGATGTGTATATTTGTAGAAAAGGAGATTTTCATTCATTAGCTAAATGCACATACAAGTGTATAAAAGTTTTAAGTGGATTCTTGGCCATTGTTAAATTATGGGAATGAGGTAAAGACCTCCTTGGGGCCACTTAAATCCTCACCTTCCTTGATTGTCCAGATTAGAAATACCCACTATTCTTGAATACACAAGAATGGGAAATCATGCAAAAGTTGTATTTCTTTAAATTGAATTATTTGTACATGTGAGCTAAAGTTGAATAGGAAATTTTCATTCATTAGCTAAATGCACATAGAAATGTAAAAAAGTTTTAAGCGGATACTTCACCATTGTTAAACCAATGGAGTGAGGTAAAACCCTCCTTGGGGCTACTTAAAGCCTTGCATCCCCAGAATGTCCAGACTAGATATACCCACTATTCTTGAATACACATGAATGTACAAGTGATTACAAGAATGGAAAATCATGCAAAAGTTGTATTTCTTTCAATTGAATTATTTATACATGTGAGCTAAAGTTCTATCTAAATTCTAACATAGAAAGACATTGGAATAAATCCAAACAAATGTTGTATCCTTTTTAAATGGACTATACACATGTTAACATTCAAAGTTTATGTAAATTGATATAGACTAAAGAAAGAGAACTCCATATCACATGTTCTAAACCATAGACACATGCAAAATATTTATAACTATTATCACTCCAAATATAATAGTTTACTTATAAACTTTTGAAAATAACTTTGATATAATAGTGATAATAGCCACACATATATTAAATTAGATCAACACATGCAAGCTTGACATAAAGGGAACCATTTGATTTAGTTAATTTTTCAAAATATGAATGCATGAATCAAATGGCATACAACATTTAATATGATTGGAGAAGAATAACTAAACATAAACACATGATTTGGTTCAATTAAATTAATTCATTAGGAAAATCATATCAAATAAAATCATAATATTTCTTATGTCACTTTTAAATTTTTTGTTTCAATTTGATTTAATGAAATGAAGGAAAGTTTGCTGATCCTAACCCATTCCCATGTTTGTGAATTGATTTTGTTTAATAAAATGTAATTAAGTGGATTTTATGGATTAATTAGGTTGTAATATGCATTAAATCTACTAATTAACCTTACCTATGTTACCTTAAAGTAATTAATTAAATAATTATGAGCCAACATGATATGCATGGAAAATAACTTGCAATACTAAGAAATGAAAGAGCCTAATGAAATTAGCTCATAATTATTGATTAATTAGATTAAGAAACTTAATTAATTACTTTTATTATTTTCCCACACATATGGATAAATCATAATTTCATTAACTCTCTTTAGGCTATTAAACACCTAAAGATCTACCCATGAATTAATGAAGATTAGATATGATTGTAATTTTAATTTGATTAATCAAATCATTAATTAATTAATCAATTTCTCTTACCTAATATGCCAAATTGATTAATTATCCTCCAAATGAGAAAGATATCCTAATTATTTTCCTCCAATATTTTATATGAATAACTAATCAAATAAAGCTTAGTTAGTTGTAATTAATAGTTAAATTAATCATAATTAAAAATGTCTCATAACTAAATTTTCCTTTTGACTTTTAGGATGAACATATAACAATTATGGATTGAATTGATTTTTATAATTGACATTAATAAATTATGTCCATACAAATTTTTATATTTGATTATAATATTTATAATGTTATTAGTTTAGTTAATTTTTTTATACAAAGTTTTACTTTAATTTTATGATAATTTAATTTGTACATTTTTTTATTTTGTTTGATCACATATTATTTCTTTTTTTTATTCTAAAGATTGATTAACTCTTTTTTAGATCTCATTGAATTTAATAATAAATAAAATATTGGATTAATCATGATCATTGATCAAAGATCAAATGGCCCTGAGTTAATCATGGCTTGATATGTGCAATCAAATCACTATGCCATTTGACCTAATCAAAACTATTCACTTCAAACACATAAAATGAATGGTCTTACTTTTGTCTCTAAACTCTCACCAAAATGATTAAAAAAGTGCACATGCTCTAAAGGTTGGATCTAATGCTTGCATTCAACACATCAAACATGAGATCCCAAGCTTTCTAAGCGTTTAAGAATTATACCTCCAAATTTAATGTCGATGGATTTGACCAAGAGGTGGCTTCATTTGGAAGAAAAGAAGCCTATTGAGGTGCTTGTTGGTCATATCAATACTTTAGCTAGCATTCTTTTTCTTTGCTCCTATGGTTCTTCCTCCTCACTTGCTCATAGACACACGGCTTTTGGCATCTTCTTGGAAGAGGAAAATCAAAATTCTTGACTTTTCTAAATGTTCTCGAACAATCTTATCCACATATATAGTCTCATTTAGATGATCAAACTCATACTATAATATGCGAGCCATCCATCCAAAAGTAGAAATTTTGATAGGTTGACCAAAATGATCATGACCTATGACCTTCACCTGCAGATGCTGCTCTACCATAGCTCTAAATCCATCAATGCTTAAACATCTTTCAAAGAACAAAGCTATTTTGATTCCCTTCTTTTGAAGCTTTGGATTAATTATTAGAGATTAAAAGGTCGATGGTCTTGTGCATCAGTTTCACTCTAAGAGCGCTAATGTATTCCTTTGTGTCTTCAAGAATAATAATCTCCACTCAGATTATATATATGATGTGTTAGGGCATTGAGAATATTAGGTTCAAAATCCTCTAGAAGCTGAGCATACCACTATAGATCATTATAGAACCCTCAAGGAGCTAACAATAGTGCCTTTGATTTGGAATTTTTGTACATATCATTGAGGATGGATTTCATGGCAATTAAACCCCTGGCATACTTTTTTGCATCAATACTTGCACCTATTCCATGGTCATTCAGCTCATTTCCCTCAAAGGAATACCAATCTGTGGAGCAGCGAAGCCGACACCAGGAGCCTTCTGCATAACTACAATCATGTCATCTATGATCTTTTGGATCTTCTTTGATTTGATCTCCTCCAAGGAGACCTCAATGGTGGGCTCATGGAGGACCATATCACTAGCCTTGACGATTTTAGTTAGGGATTCTTTCTTCATCCTAAATCCAGAGAACCATCCAGACTTTTGAAGGGGTTCTTATGACGATGCAATGGGAGAAGCAATGAAGAATGAGACCAATGCTTGGAGCTAGAAGTCACTCTTTATGAAGGAGGATGGAGGCATAGAGGATAGTTCACTGGCAGCATGCAAGTGGCATGGATCAATCAATAAAATTCATGGCATGTCTCATGTGCTTTTCTGGTAGCATTTATGGGGCCTAGTTGGGATAAAGTCTCAATCTACTCTGCATGCTACTGTGTCTCAATTTTGGAGAAAGTGAGGGAAGAGAGGTCACTTATTGGAGGAAGAGGAAGGCGTGGATACTGCTTGGGTCAGCTAGGCTTTGCTTGGTTGAGAGAAAGAGATGGACGTGAGGGAGAGTTCGCTTTCAGCTTTGCATCCAACAGAGGAGAGGTGCTCAGAGATATTTTTTATTTTTTTTAGGACCTGGGATGGGAGAGCCTCTCAAGTGAAGTAGGATGAGAGGGCTTTGGCTTCTCTTTCTGAAGGAGATGAGAAAAAGGACAAGGCCTCATTTTTTTGTTTTTCTAGTGTGTCTTGTGTTTTTGCTAGAGAGAGAGAGAGAGAGAGAGAGAGAGATATGCAACTTTGTCTTACATGCTAACTTCTCCCATGTTCTCATTTTTTATTTCTTTTTTTCTTTGCATTTTTTTTATATGTTGTCATGATCACATAAATTAGCAAGGAGTAGGTCATTTAATAGTTTTGTTTTTTTCACTTTTTTTTAAAATTTGGTGAAACTTGATTTTTTTAAATAAATGATTTTAAAAATTTTACAAAATTTTAATAACTTTAGTAAATAATTGAATGAAAATTTATAAGTTGTGTATCAAATAAGATAATTTTAATTATGATTAATAATTGTTGATAATATGGATTCATAATTTGATAAATTAATTATTTTGATTTAATGGTTAATATATTATATATATAACATTTATTTATAGTTTTTATTTTGATTTAATTCTGAATAAATTTTGTTTGATGTTTAGAATTGGTTTAATCTCTCTCTCTCTCTCTCTCTCTCTCTCTTTGTTGTTCATTTTAGATTTCAAATGGATTATGTATGTTAAATTAAAATTTGTTATTTGTTATTATAATTTTTTTTTATACATATTAGTGACTTAACATTCAAATCATGATTTGATTTAATTTAGTCTTAAACTTGACTAAAATTGCATTTGATTTTGAATTCTAATATGAATGATTTACTTGATGGTTTTGATTGTGATTATATGTAAAACTTTGAATGATGATTGAAGGATTGATTGGTTTTAGGTTGAACTTGGCTAAGTCCATGAAATTGGCTTAAAAGTTTTAATTTAGATTTGGATTTAAGTTTGGATCATGATTTAAAGTTTAGTTTGAGTTTGAATTTGATAAATTGATTGAAGGGTTGAGTTGATCTTTGAGAAAATTAATTGAATTTGGATTGATTTGGATTTGGCTAAGGCTAAGTCCATAAGATAAATCATGGGTCTTATGAAAGATTTTGATTTTCAATTCAATCATGGGCTTCAATCATTTGATTTGGATTTGAATTTGGATTTTTATATTTGAATTGAATTTGAGGTTTGGTTTGAGAAGGTGAACATAGTTGATTTAGGCTATAGAGTAGTCTCCTTAATTCTAAGGCATAGTCTAATCCTATGATTAACCCTATATTTAGGTTTAGGTTAAGTGTTCACCTAATCACTAGAAGTGTCTTATGGCTAAGGAAGTCTTAGTGTCTAGAAGATCCCTAGGTCTAAGAAGAGGAGGTTGAGAACTCACTCCAAAGTGATGTCAACATTAATATGCTGAATCAACATGTTCTAAAATCTGAAAGGAGAGAAATTCTTTAATATATTATAAGTATCTTTAATAGAAACCAAAGAGGAGCATGATCAAACAAGGTTTTTAAATGATCTATATAAGTAATTGGCCATTGAGTAATCCAATGAGTATTAAAAAGAATTTGATCTAACCTTTTACCAAAGTCTAGAGTTTTACCAAGTATAATTAGAAGCCCTAAAACCAATATCAATCAAATTACAATCAAGGATCATATTGCAAAATTCTTCCATGGAATGAATATTAGGAGAGCAACCAACACTTTGTTCAGAAGAGAATAAAATAATGTTGAAATCCCCTCCAACAAACCCAGGTTTATTGACAGATGTAGCAAAATTCCTCAAATAATCAAGAAGATTTTTACCAGATCTATTACAAGATGCATAAACAAAAGAGCCCAAAACACAATAACCACCTTAAGAGATTTGAGCGTTGACTACCTATTGAAAATCATCAAGAATAGAAATATCAACAAAATTATTCCAAAAACATCAAATCTTATTACTAACATTAGATAAACATTTATTGAAAATCATTCTAGCAACATGGTTAATTTTATTAGCATGAATAAGAGGCTCCAATAAGTAAAGAAATATATAAACTCTAAAGATTTCTAATAGTTATGAATAGAGAATACTGATTCTCTAACATTCCAAACAATAAAATTAAACATAAGAAAATAAAATGGGGTTAAGAAAAGGTTAATTAAGATAGGAGAGGGAGGCCACAGCAAATCTAGTATTTTTTGACAATTTGGGAGGGAAATTTTTAACATTCTTTCTCTTATTAGCATGATAAGTTTGGAAACCATTTTTTTCCCATATAATCATCATCTGAGAAGGATTTAGCAACATTAGTCATAGATTTAGGAGAAGTCTCCTGTATAGAAGTGAGTTCTCCTTCTTCCAAGATATTAGAAATTCTTAAAGGAAAATGAGCATTGGGTATAGCAAGAGAGGGAGTAGAAATAGATTTATTAAGAAGGAAAGTGTGAACACCCAGCCCTTCCTCTTCAATACCCAAATTATTAGACAAAACCAAATCTTTTGAGAATTTAAATCATCTGAACTTGAAAATTAGAATTTGGTTTTGCAACTTGATTATCATGAAGAACCAAAACCATATTCTCTATAGAATTTGAATGATGCATAACATTAATATCCACATTAATATTTTCAATTAAAGTTTCATTTTCATCAATCAAAGCCAACAAGGATGTAGAGATTGAATCAGAGGATATAGAATCATCATCCAAAAGTTTAGAAAAATTATTATTGTCCACATTAGAAGCCTTCAATTGGACAGAAGAGGTAATAGGTAAAACAACCTTACTAGGAACTTTCAAAAAATTCTTTTTTTTTGAAGTAGCTTTTTGATATTTAACAATGGGCGACCTAGGGTTAGGAATAGAAGTTTCCTTAATAGGGATATTCTTTTCTAGGTGAGGATGAAGAATGAAACATTTAGAATTATCATACCCATGGATTTTGCAGTGAGAACAAAAGATAGGGAAATTTTCAAATTCAATTCTTGGCATGTAACCGTAATTCTCAGATCCCAACTAGATTTCTTTTGGGTGTTTCTTGGTAATGTCCAATTCAACAAGGATTCAAGCCATTGAAAGATGAGATTTCATATTAGTTGCCTGATCAATTCACAATGGTCAACCAACTAAAGCACCCATAGCTAAAAGGAATTAATGGTTAATGAAATGAATTTGCAAGAGAGAAATCTAAAGTGAAATGATTGGGGATTATGGTTTAGGGTTTAGGGTTAGGGTTTAGGGTTTATGGTTAAGGTTTAGGGTTTAGGGTTTAGGGTTTAGTGTTTAGGCTTTTAGCTTAGGTTTTAGGTTTAGGGTTTAGGGTTTAGGGTTTAGGATTAGGGTTTAAGTTTTAGGTTTAGGGTTTTAGGTTAGGGTTTTAGGATTTATAGTTTTAGTTTAGGTTTTAGGGTTTTTGGGTTTAGGGTCTAAGGTTTTAGTTTAGGAGCTTAGGGTTTAGTTTAGGTTTAGGGTTTAGGGCTTAGGGTTTAGTTGGGTTTTAGGTTTAAGGGTTTAGGGTTTAGGTTTAGGGTTTAGGGTTTTTTTAGTTTTTAGGGTTTAGGGGTTTTTTTAAAATAAGTCGATCAGTTAAGTTTATTTACTTTAGTTTTATTTATTTTAGTTTATTTTATTTTAGTTTTATTTAAGTTTATTTTTATTTTTATTTTTATTTTATTATATTTATTTATTTTTATTTAGGTTATTTATTTTAGTTAATTATTTAAGTTTAGGTTTAGGTTTAGGTTTATTTTTTAGTTTTATTTTTATTTTTTATTTTTATATTTTATATTTTATTTTAGATTTAGGTTTAGGTTTTTATTTTATTTTTTAGATTTATTTTATTTTTATTTTAGGTTCAATTTTTATTTTATTTAGGCTTTTATTTTTTTTAGGTTTATTTTATTTTAGTTTAGGTTTTATTTATTTTATTTTAGTTTAGTTTTATCATTATTTTATTTTATTTTTTTTAGGTTTAGGTTTAGATTTAGGTTTTAGTTTAGGTTTTTATATTTATTTATTTTTATTATTTTATTTAAGTTTAGGTTTTTTATTTATTTTTTTTTAGGTTTTATTTGGTTTAGGTTTAGCTTTTTGGGATTTTAGGGTTTAGGGTTTAAGGTTTAGGGTTTATGGTTTAGGGTTTATGGTTTAGGGTTTAGGGTTTAGGGTTTAGGTTTTAGGATTTAGGGTTTAGGATTTAGGGTTTAGTGTTTAGGGTTTAGGTTTTATGTTTAGGGTTTAGGGTTTAGGGTTTTAGGGTTTAGGGTTTAGGGTTTAGGGTTTAGGGTTTAAGTTTTTGGTTTAGGGTTTATGTTTTAGTTTAGGATTTAGGGTTTTAGGTTTATGGTTTTTATTAATAGAGAACAAATTCAAATTTAACATTTCTTCTTTTCAATTTCATTAACCATGTAGCACACCAAGTTTTCTAAGACACAAATGATGGCAAAAATAAAAAAATGACAATGCATAGAGCAAATCAAAAACCCATGATAAAAGAGCATCTCTACTATAAAGAGTTCCATAAGCAATGGATCGGTCGTTTCAATTTCTCAGTTCCCATCGAATCACCCTTTCTCTCAGTAGCGGGATCACCATCAAATCCAATCTCTCCTTCCACCACCATGGATGTAACCTCCGTCGCTCCTCCCTCCATGCTTCTACCTCCATATCTACCTCCTCATCCCCCACCACTCGATAAACCTCCTCACCTCCACCATGAGATCTAGATTAAGCCTAGTTGGCGGTGAGGTTCTTGCGGTCAAGGTTCTGCCCATTCTTAGGGTTTAGGTTTATTAGCTTTTAGGGTTTCAATTTACTTTTTAATTTATTTAGTTACTTTAGGTTTTTGTTTAGGGTTTAGGGTTTAAGGTGTAGGGTTAGGGTTTAGCGATTAGGTCTTAGGGTTTAGGGTTTAAGGTTTAGGGTTTAGGGTTTTATGTTTTAGGGTTTATGATTTTAGGGTTTAGGGTTTAGGGTTTAGGGTTTAGGTTTAGGTTTAGGGTTTAAGGTTTAGTGTTTAGGTTTAGGGTTTAGGTTTAGGTTAAGTTTAGTTGTTTAGTTTAGGGTTTAGGAGCTTTAGGGATTGTTAGGGTTTAGGGTTTAGGGTTTAGAGTTTAAGGTTTTAGGGTTAAGGGTTGTTTAGGGTTTAAAGTTTAAGGTTTAGGGTTTAGGGTTTAGGGTTTAGGGTTATGATTAGGATTGGGTTTAGGGTTTAGGGATTAGGGTTGTTGGGTTTAGAGTTTAGGGTTTAGGATTTAGGGTTTAGGTTTTTAGGGTTTAGGGTTTGTGGTTTAGGGTTTAGGGTTTTTTTATTTATGTTTTTTAATTTTAAATTAGTTTAGGTTTTAGTTTATTATTATTTATTTATTTTATTTATTTTATTTAGGTTTATTTATATTTTATTTAGTTTAGTTTATTTATTTTAGGTTTATTATTTTAGTATAATTTGATTTTATTTTATTTTTTTTTGGTTTAGGTTTTATTTGATATTTTTAGGTTTAAGTTTTTAGTTTTATTTTAATTTTTTTGGTTTTTATTTTAGCTTTATTTTTATGTTTTATTTTTTTACTTTGAGTTTAGGTTTAGATTTAGTTTATTTTTATTTTATTTAATTTTATTTACTTTAGGTTTAGGTTTAGTTTATTTTACATTTAGGTTTAAGTTTTATTTATTTTACTTTAGTTTATTTTTAGTTTAGGTTTATTTTATTTTTATTTTAGGTTTAGGTTTTTTTTTAGGGTTTAGGTTTTATTTCTATTTATTTTTAGATTTATTTTTTATATTTAGCTTTTTATTTAGTTTTTATTTTAGTTTAGGTTTTATTTATTTATTTTAGGTTTAGTTTTTATTTTATTTAGTTTTTTTATTTTTAGGTTTATTTTATTTTTTAGTTAAGTTTAGGTTTTTTATTTATTTTATTTTAGTTTATATTTTATTTTTATTTTTAGGTTTAGGCTTAGGTTTAGGTTTTTATTTCTTTTATATTATTTTATTTTTAGGTTTTCATTTTTTTATTTATGTTATTTTTAGGTTTTATTTAGTTTAAATTTAAGTTTTTAGGTTTTTAGGGTTTAGGGATTAGGGTTTAGGGTTTAGGGTTTAGGGTTGCAGGTTTTAGTGTTTAGGGTTTAGAGTTTTAGGCTTTAGGGTTTTAGTGTTTAGGGTTTAGGGTTTTGGGTTTAAAGTTTACTATTTAGGGTTTAGGGTTTTTAGGGTTTAGGGTTTAGGTTTAGGTTTAGGTTTAGGTTTAGGGTTTAAAGTTTACTATTTAGTTTTATTTAGGGTTTAGGTTTAGGTTTAGGTTTAGTTTATTTTAGGTTTAGGTTTAGGATTTATTTATTTTAGTTTTGGGTTTAGGTTAATTTTATTTTTATTTTAGATTTAGGTTTTTTTTTTCAGGGTTTTAGCATTATTTTTTATTTATTTTTTAGGTTTATTTTATAGGATTAGGTTTTTATTTTATTTTATATTAGGTTTATTTTTTATTTTAGTTAGTTTTTTTTTTTTTTATTTTAGTTTAGGTTTTTATTATTTTATTTTATTTTAGTTTTTATTTTTTATTTTATTTTCTTTTAGGTTTAGGTTTAGGTTTTAGTTTAGTTTTTTTTTTAGTTTATTTTTTTAATTTATTTTTATTTAGTTTTTTTTAGGTTTTATTTAGTTTTGGTTTAGGTTTTTAGCTTTTTAGGGTTTAGGGTTTAGGGATAGTTAAGGGTTAACTGTTTAGTGTTTAGGTTTAGGGTTTAGGGTTTATTTATTTTAATTTAGGTTTTTTATTTTAGTTTAGGGTTTAGGGTGTGTGGTTTAGGGTTCAGGGTTTGGGGTTTAGAGTTTAGGGTTGTAGGTTTTGGTGTTTAGGGTTTAGGGTTTAGGATTTTTGGGTATAGGTTTTAGGGTTGAAGGTTTTTATTTATTTATTTCTACTTTTTTTGTTTTTTTTAAATTAGGTAAACTTGTAGGTTTAGATTAATTTAGTTAAATTAATTTATTTTTAATTTATTTTATATTTTTATATATTTTTATTTTTTTTTATTTAGTTTAGTTTATTTATTTTTTATTTATTTTTTAGGTTTAGGTTTAGATTTATTTTTTTAGTTTTGTTTTATTTTTATTTTATATTTTAGGTTTATGTTGAATTTTATTTTTTAGGTTTAGGTTTAAATTATTATTTTATTTTTTTTAGGTTTAAGTTTTATGTTTTTATTTTAGGTTTATTTTTGGGTATTATTTTTTAGTTTAAATTTTGGTTTATTTTTAGTTTATTTTATTTTATTTAGGGTTTAGGTTTAGGTTTAGTTTATTTTAGGATTAGGTTTAGGTTTTATTTATTTTAGTTTAGTTTATTTTGGTTTTGGTTTAGGTTTATTTTATTTTTATTTTAGGTTTAGGTTTTTTTTTAGTTCAGGTTTATGTTTTATTTTTTATTTATTTTTATGTTTCCTTTTTAGGTTTATTTTTTAGGTTTTGGTTTTTATTTAGTTTTCATTTTATTTTATTTTAGGTTTATTGTATTTTTATTTTAGGTTTAGTTTTCATTTTATTTAAGTTTTTATTTTTTTATTTAATTTAACTTTTTATTTATTTTATTTTTGTTTAGTTTTTATTTTTTAGTTTAGTTTAGGTTTAGGTTTAGGTTTTACTTTAGGTTTTTATTTTATTTTGTTTTTTTTACTTTATTTTAGTTTAGGCTTATTTATTTATTTTATTTTAAGATTTTATTTAGTTTAGGTTTTTAGCTTTTTATGGTTTAGGGTTTAGGGTTTATGGTTTAGGGTTTTGGCTTTTAAGTTTAGGGTTAGGGTTTTGGGTCTTAGGGTTTAGAGTTTAGGGTTTTTAGGGTTTAGGTTTTAGGTCTAGCATTCAAGTTTTAGTTTAGGGTTTAATGTTTTTGGTTTTTTTTTAATAGAGAATAATTTCATATTCAACATTTCTTCTTTTTGATTTCATCAACCAAGTAACACACCAAATAAGACATAGGACAACATAGATAAATTTAGAGCAAATCAAAACCCTAGATAACTAGAATCGTTTTTTTAAAAACAGTTTTGGCGTAGATGATAGACCATTCATAGTTTCTCCGGTTATTAGAACCACTCGTTTAGCAGATTTGCCATCATATCCTTATCTCCCTCCACCATTAAGGTAATTTTATAACCACCACTACTAGCCTTTTATCCAGGCACATCCAAATAACCTCTAAAAGGTTGACAATGATGTTTAGCATCCAAGTTATTCTTAGGTTTTAGGTTTATGTTTAGGTTTATTAGGTTTAGGTTTAGGTTTGTTAGGTTTTAGGGTTTAGGTTTATTTTTAAATTTATGTAGTTACTTTTGGTTTAGGTTTAGGGTTCAGGGTGTAAGGTTTAAGGTTTAGGGTTTTAGGGTCTATGATTTTAGGGTTTAGGTTTAAAGATTAGGGCTTAGTGTTTAGTGTATGAGGCTTTTTAGGGTTTAGGGTTAGTTTTAGGGTTCAGGGTTTACAGTTTAGGGTTTAAGGTTTAGAGATTAGCATTTAAGGTTTAGAATTTTTTTGGGTTTAGGTTTTTTTTTAAAAAAAATTAGTAAATATGTTTATATTTTATTTAGTTTTTTAGTTTATGATTTAGGTTAGTTTATGGTTTTTAGGTTTAGGTTTAGTGTTTTTCAAGGTTTAGGGTTTAGTGTTGTAGGTTTAGGGTTTAGGGTTTAGGGTTTAGAGTTTAGGGTTTAGCATTTAGGGTTTAGGATTTAGGGTTTAGCTTTTTTTAAATTAATATGTTTAGGTTTATTTTTTAGTTATTTTAGTTTATTATATTTTTTATTTTTGCTTTGGTTTATTTTTTATTCTTATCTAGTTTAGTTTATTTATTTTAGGTTTATTTATTTTAGTTTAGGTTTTTTATTTTTGTTTATTTTTTAGGTTTAGGTTTAGGTTTTTTTTTTAGTTGAGTTATTTTATTTATTTTTTTATTTAGGTTTATTTTTTATTTTAGGTTTAGGTTTAGTGTTTTTTATTTTTTTTCTTTAGGTTTTAGGTATTTTAGGTTTATTTTAGGTTTATTTTTTTAGTTTAGGTTTAGGTTTATTTTAATTTAATTTATTTTATTTAGTTTAGGTTTTAGTTTAGGTTTAGTTTATTTTAGGTTTAGGTTTATGTTTATTTATTTTAGTTTAGTTCAATTTAATTTAGGTTTAGATTTATTTTATTTTTATTTAAGGTTTAGGGTTTTTTTTGCTTTAGGGTTTAGGTTTATTTTTTATTTATTTTTAGGTTTATTTTTTAGGTTTAGGATTTATTTACTTTTTATTTTATTTTGTTTTAAGTCTATTTTCTTTTTTTTAGGTTTACTTATTATTTTATTTAGGTTTTGTATTTTTTAGTTTAATTTAGGTTTTAATTTTTTTAATTTTAGTTTCATTTTTATTTTTTTATTTTATTTTCATTTTAGTTTTAAGTTTAGGTTTTTATTTTATTTTATTTTTATTTTATTTTGTTTTAGGATTTTTTATTTATTTTATGTTAGGTTTTATTTTTTTATCTTTTTAGGTTTAGGGTTTAGGGTTTAGAGTTTTTTTAGGGTTTAGGGTTTTTGTAGGTTTTATTTAGGGTTTAGGGTTTATTTAGTTTAGGGTTTAAGATTTAGGGTTTAGGGTTTAGGGATTAAAGATTTAGGTTTAGGGTTTAGGACTTTGGGTTAGTTTTAGGGTTGATTTTTTGGGTTTAGGGTTTAGGGTTTAGGAATGTAGGTTTAGAGTTAGGTTTAGTTTATTTTTTAGGTTTAAGTTTAGGGTTTTGGGTTTTTAGGTTTATGGTTTAGGATATTTTTTAAAATTTATTAAACCGGTAGGTTTAGGATTATTTGGTTTATTCTTTATTTAATTTAGTTTATTATTATTTTATTTTTATTTATGTTTATTTTTAATTTTTATTTAGTTTAGTTTATTTAGTTTAGCTTAATTTTTTATTTTAGTTTATTTTTTAAGTTTAGGTTTAGGTTTATGCATATTTTTTTGTTTAGTTTTATTTTTTTATTTTTAGATTTTGGTTTATTTTTTTTTTTAGGTTTAGGTTTAGGTTTTATTTTATTTTTATAGGTTTAGGTTTTAGATTTTTATTTTAGGTTTATTTTTAGGTTTTATTTTTTTAGTTTAGGTTTAGGTTTATTATTTCTTTATTTTACTTTATTTAGTTTTGGGTTTAGGTTTAATTTATTTTAGGTTTAGGTTTAGGTTTTATTTATTTTAGTTTAGGTTCAGGTTTAATTTATTTTGTTTATTTTAGGCTTAGGATTTTTTTTTAGTTTAGGTTTTAGATTTTATTTTATTTTATTTTTTAGGTTTGCATTTTATTTAGTTTTATTTTATTTTATTTTAGTTTTAATTTATTTTATTTTAAGTTTAGTTTTATTTTATTTTGGTTTTACTTAGGTTTATTTTATTTTTTAGTTTAGTTTAAGTTTTTATTTATTTTATTTTTAGTTATGTTTTTCTTATGTTTAGGTTTAGCATTAAGTTTTAGTATCAGTTTTTATTTTATTTTATCTATTAATTTATTTAGGTTTACATTTTTTATTTATTTTATTTTTAGGTTTTATTTAGTTTAGGTATAAGATTTTAGGTTTTCAGGGTTTAGAGTTTATTGTTTAGGGTTTAGAGTTTGGGATTCATAGTTTAGGGTTAAGGGTTTAGGTTTAGGGTTTTGGGGTTTAGGGTTTAGGGTTGTAGGCTTAGGGTTTAGGGTTTAGGGTTTAGGATTTGGGGTTTATGGTTTAGGATTTTAAAGGTTAGGGTTTAGGGTTTAGGGTTAGTTTTAGGGTTTAAGGTATACGATTAGGGAATTTTTTTTATTTTATTTTATTTTTTGAAAGTTATGTAAACTTTTAGGTTTAGGTTTATTTAGTTTATTTTTTATTATTTTAGTATTTATTTTTATTTTTATTTAGGTTTATTTTTTATTTTTAGTTTAGTTTATTAATTTTAGGTTAATTTATTTTAGTTTAGGTTTCTTAGTTTAGTTTTATTTTTTAGGTTTAGGTTAATTTAGTTTAGATTTATTTTACATTATTTTTTTTTTTTAGGTTTAGGTTTTATTATATATTTTATCTTTAGTTTTTTAGTTTTATTTTTTTATTTTTTTTTTGTAGGTTTAGGTTTTTATTTTATATTTTAGGTTTTGGTTTTAGGTTTTTGATTTAGGTTTATTTTTAGGTTTTATTTTTCTTATTTAGGTTTAGGTTTATTTTTAGTTTATTTTATTTTATGTAGGGTTTAGGATTAGGTTTAGGTTTACTTTATTTTAGGTTTAGGTTTAGGTTTTATATATTTCAGTTTAGTTTATTTTAGTTTTGGTTTAGGCTTATTTTATTTTTATTTTAGGTTTATATTTTTTTTAGTCTTGGATCAGAGGTTTTATTTATTTATTTATTTTTAGGTTTATTTTTTAGGTTTAGGTTTTTATTTAGTTTATATTTTATTTTATTTTATGTTTATTTTATTTTTATTTTTTGTTTAGTATTTATTTTATTTAGGTTTTTTATTTTTTTTAATTTAGGTTAGGTTTTTATTTATTTTATTTTAGTTTAGTTTATATTTTTATTTTATTTTCTTTTTAGATTTTGGTTTAGGTTATAATTTAGGTTTTTAATTTATTTTATTATTTTATTTTATTTATTTTATTTTTAGGTTTTATTTAGTTTAGGTTTAGGTTTTTAGCTTTTTAGGGTTTAGGATTTAGGGTTAGTTGAGGGTTTAACATTTAGGGTTTAGGGTTTAATGCTAACAGTTTAGGGTTTAGGTTCTAGAGTTTTGGATTTAGGGTTTAGGGTATGAGGTTTAGGGATTAGGGTTAAGGGTTTAGGGTTTAAGGCTTAGGGTTTACGATCTTAAGGTTTATGGTTTAGGGTTTAGGGTTTAGGGTTTAGGTTTTCAGTCTAGGGTTCAGGTTTTAGTCTAGGGTTTAGATTTTTTGGGTTTAGGTTTTTTTTTAACTTAGAATAAATTCAGATTTAACATTTCTTCTTTTCAATTTCATCAACCAATTAACACACCAAGTTTCTTAAGACAAAGGCGATGACATAGATCAAAATGGGAACATATAGAGCAAATCAAAAACCCAAGATAACTAGAACCATCTCTACTATAAAGACATAGTTCCATAAGTAGCAGATCGGATCGGCCATTCTTTAATTTTTTTAGTTTTCAGCAGAACCACCCTAACCTCTCGAGTAGTAGGATCCACCATCATATCCTCGATCTCTCCTTCCACCACCACATTATAAACACTTATTTCTCTCTCATAACCATTTGCTCCTACCATCACCTCATATCCACGGCACCTCGGATCCCCTATTTGCTAGATCTTGACTTAGCCTGGTTGATAGTGATGTTCTTGCCATCAAGGTTCTGCCCATGCTTAGAGTTTAGATTTGTTAGGTTTTAATGTTTAAGTTTATTTTTTAATTTATTTAGTTACTTTAGGTTAATGGTTTGGGGTTTCAGGTTAGGGTTTAGGGTTTAGGGTTTAGGGTTTAGGGTTTGGGTTTTAGGGTTTAGGATTAGGATTTAGGTTTAGTGTTTAAGATTTAGGGTTTAGTTTATTTAGGATTTAGGGTTTAGGTTAGGGTTTAGGGTTTAGGTTTAGGTTTAAGGTTTTAGGGTTTAGGTTTAGGGTTAGGTTAGGTTTATAGTTTAGTGTTTAGGTTTAGGTTAGGGTTGAGGCTTAGGTTTAGGTTTAGTTTAAGTTAGTTTAGGGTTTAGGTTTAGGTTTAGTTTATTAGAGGTTTAGTTTAGGTTTAATTTTAGGTTTAGGTTTAGGGTTTTTAGGGTTTTAGTTTTAGGGTTAGGTTTAGGGTTTAGGATTTTTAGTTTAGGTTAGTTTAGGTTTTTTTTGTATTTAGGGTTTAGGTTAGTTTTAGGGTTTAGGGTTTATTTTGGGTTTTGGGTTTGGGTTTAGAGTTTATGTGATTTTTAAATTTAGTAAACCAGGTTATTTAGTTTATTTAGTTTAATTTTTATTTATTTTTTTATTTTTATTTAGTTTTATTTTTTATTTATTTATTTTATTTCTTTTTTTGGTTTATTTATTTTAATTTAGGTTTTTTAATTTAGTTTATTTTTAAGGTTTAGGTTTAGGTTTATGTTTTTTTTAAGTTCAGTTTTATTTTTATTTTATTTATTAGGTTTAGGTTTTTTTTATTTTAGGTTTAAGTTTAGGTTTTTATTATATTATTTTAAGTTTAGGTTTTATGTTTTTATTTTAGGTTTATTTTTAGGTTTTATTATTTTGTTTAGATTTAGGATTATTTTTAGTTTATTTTACTTTATTTAGTTTAGGGTTTAGGTTTAGTTAATTTTAAGTTTGGGTTTAGGTGCTATTTATTTTTGTTTAGATTATTTTAGTTTAGGTTTAGGTTTAGTTTATTTTAAGTTTGGGTTTAGGTGCTATTTATTTTAGTTTAGTTTATTTTAGTTTAGGTTTAGGTTGATTTTATTTTTTTATTTTAGGTTTAGGTTTTTTTTCATTTAGGGTTTAGGTTTTATTTTTATTTATTTTTTAAGTTTATTTTTTTGGGTTTAGATTTTTTTTTAGTTTTATTTTTTATTTTATTTTAGGTTTATTTATTTTTTAGTTAAATTTTATATTTATTTTATTTTTTTACTTTAGTTTTGGTTTAGGTTTTAGTTTAGGTTTTATTTTATTTTATTTTATTTTTACTTTATTGAGGTTTAGATTTTTTTTTTTATTTCATTTTTTGATTTTATTTAGTTTTGGGTTTGGTTTTTAGGTTTATTGGTTTTTAGGGTTTAGGGTTTAGGATTTAGGGCATAGGGTTGTAGGTTTTATGGTTTATGGTTTAATGTTTAGGGTTGCAAGTTTTATGGTTTAGGGTTTAGGGTTTAGGGTTTAGCGTTTAGGGTTTTAAGATTTAGGGTTTAAGGTTTAGAGTTTTAAGGTTTAGGATTTAGGTTTTTTTTAGGGTTCATAATTTTAACATTTAGGGTCTAGGGTTAGGGTTTTTTTTAATTGTTTTTTTAAATTAAGTAAACTTGTAGGTTTAGGCTTATTTAGTTTATTTTTTATTTATTTTAGTTTATTTTATTTTTTATTTTTATTTAAGTTTATTTTATTTTGATTTTATTTAGTTTAGTTTATTTATTTTAGGTTTACTTATTTTATTTAAGTTTTTTATTCTAGTTTATTTTTTAGGTTTAAGTTTTGGTTTTAGTTTAGTTTTAGTTTAATTTTATTTTTTTAAGTTTAGGTTTTATTTTATATTTTTAGTTTTTGGTTTAGGTTTGTATTTTATTTTTTTAGGTTTTTATTTTAGGTTTATTTTTAGATTATATTTTTTTAGTTTAGGTTTATGTTTATTTTTATTTTATTTAGGGTATAGGTTTAGGTTTAAGTTTTATCTATTTTAGGTTAGTTTATTTTAGTTTACGTCTAGATTTATTTTATTTTTATTATAGGTTTAGGATTGTTTTTTAGTTTAGGGTTTAAGTTTTATTTTTTTTATTTATTTTAGGTTTATTTTTTTAAGTTATTTTTTAGGTTTAAGTTTTATTTAGTTTTATTTTATTTATTTTAGGTTTATTTATTTTTATTTTAGATTTAGTTTTATTTTATTTAAATTTTTAAATTTTAGTTTAGGTTCTCAATTATTTTAGTTTAGTTTAGTTTTTATTTTATTTTCTTTTTAGGTTTAGGTTTATGTTTAGCTTTTAGTTTAGGTTTTTATTCTATTTTATTTTTTTATTTCATTTTAGTTTAAGTTTTTTATTTATTTTATTTTTAGATTTTAGTTAGTTTAGGATTAGGTTTTTAGCTCTTTAGCATTTTGGGTTAGTGGGGGATTTTGGGATTAGGGTTTAGGGTTTGGGGTTTACGGATTAGGGTTTACGATTTAGAATTTAGTGTTTAGCCTTTTAGGGTTTATACTTTTAGGGCTTAGGGTTTAAGGTTTAGGATTACGGTTTTGGGATTACGTTTTTTTAAGGTTTAGGGTTTAGGGTCTAGGTTTTAGGTCTAATGTTCAAGTTTTAGTTTTGTGTTTACGGTTTTTTATTTTTTATTTTTTTAACACCGAATAAATTCAAATTCAACATTTCTTCATTTAGATTTCATCAACCAAGTAACACAAGTTTTTAAGAGACAATAGATCAAAATGAGCACACATAAAGCAAATCAAAGATAATTAGATTTTGTTTATAGAGTTTTATCGATCATTCTTGGTTTGTTCCCATTGGAATCACCCTATCTAGTAATCCATCATATCCAGATCTCTCCTCTACCACCAGTTTATTTCCTCCCACCTCCATAACCACCTTCCAGTTTATTTAATCCACCATTATAACCACCTTTGCTAGGTTTGATTTATTTTTATTATTCTAATGATTTAGGTTTAGTTTGTTTACTAGGTTTTTTTAGGTTTATTTTAATTAATTTATTTATTTAGGTTTAGGTTTAGGTTTAGGGTTTAGGTTTAGTTGGTTTAGGTTTAGGTTTTAGGGTTTAGGGTTTAGTTTTATTAGGTTTAGGGTTGAGGTTTAGGTTTATGCTTTTAGGGTTTAGGTTTATGATTAGGGTTTAGGGTTTAAGGTTTTTTAGGGTTTAGGATTTAGGGTTGTAGGTTTAGGGTTGTAGGTTTAGTGTTTATGGTTTAGTGTTAATTTTAGGGTTTAGGGTTTTTTTTTAATTAAGTAAAACTATAGGATTAGGTTTATTTAATTAAGTTATGAGTTATTTTAGTTTATTTTATTTTTAATTTTTATTTAGGTTTATTTTTTTATTTAGTTTAGTTTATTTCTTTTTGGTTTATATATTTAGTTTAGGTTTTTTATTTTAGTTTATTTTTTAGGTTTAGGTTTAGGTTTAGGTTTATTTTTTAGTTAAGTTTTTTTTATGTTTATGTTTTATTTTTTATTTTTATGTTTAGGTATAGGTTTTTATTTTGTTTTTTAGGTTTAGGTTTTAGGTTTTTATTTTTGAATTATTTTTAGATTTTATTTTTTAGTTTAGGTTTAGGTTTATTTTTAGTTTATTTCATTTTATTTAGTTCAGGTTTAGGTTTAGGTTTAGTTTAGTTTAGGTTTAAGTTTAAGTTTTATTTATTTTAGTTGATGTTTAGATTAATTTTATTTTGTTTATTTTATTTTTATTTTAGGTTTAGGTTTTTATTTAATTTTTATTTTATTTTAATTTAGGTTTATTTTATTTTTATGTTACCTTGAGTTTTAATTTATTAAGGATTTTTATTCTTAGGTTTATTTTATTTTTTTAGTTAAGTTTAGGTTTTTCTTTATTTTATTTTAGTTTTTTAATTCTTTATTTTTTTATTTTCATGTTTAGGTTTAGGTTTCAGTTTAGGTTTCTAATTTATGTATTTTATTTAAGTTTAGGTATTTTTATTTATTTTATTTTTAGATTTTATTTAGTTTCAATTTAAGTTTTTAGGGTTTAGGGTTTAGGGTTTTATGGTTTAGGGTTTTAGGGTTTAGGGTTTATGGTTAAGGTTTAGGGTTTAGGATTTAGGGTTTAGTGTTTAGGCTTTAGGGTTCAGGGTTTTTAGGGTATAGGGTTTAGGGTTAGCTTAGGGTTTAGAGATATTTTAGGGTTTCGAGTTTTGGGTTTATTTAGTTTATTTAGTTCATTTATTTTTATCTAGGTCTATTTTTATTTTTATTTGGTTTAGTTTTTTTTATTTAAGTTTCTTTATTTTAGTTTAGGTTTTCTATTTTAGTTTATTTTTTAAGTTAAGGTTTAGGTTTAGGTTTATTTTTTAATTTAAATTTATTTTTATTTTTTCTTTTTAGATTTAGGTTTTATTTTTTATGTTTAGGTTTAGGTTTATGTTTTTATTTGATTTTTTAAGGTTTAGGTTTTAGGTTTTATTTTTTTAGTTTAGGTTTGGTTTATTTTTAGTTTATTTTATTTTTTTAGTTTAGGTTTAAGGTTTTTGTTTATTTTAGGTTTAGGTTTAGTTTTATTTATTTTAGTTAGTTTATTTTAGTTTAGGTTTAGGTTTATTTTATTTTATTATAGGTTTAAGTTCTTTTTTTAGTTTAGGGTTTAGATTTACTTTTATTTATTATTAGGTTTTAATTTTTGATTTATTCTTTAGATTTAAGTTTTTATTTATTTTAGGTTTATTTTATTTCTATTTTAGGTTTAGTTTTTTATTTTAGTTGGCTTTTTCATTTTTTAGTTTAGTTTAGGTTTTTATTTATTTTATTTTAGTTTAGTTTTTATTTTTTTTATTTTTTTTAGGATTAGGTTTTAATTTAGGTTTTATTTTATTTTATTTTTTATTTTTTTATTTTTTTTTGGTTTAGGTCTTTTTATTTATTTTATTTTTATGTTTTATTTAGTTTAAGTTTAGGTTTTTAGGGTTTAGGGTTTAGGGTTTAGGGTTTATGGTTTAAGGTTTGGGGTTTAGGGTATAGGGTTTTTTTCTTTTTGGTTTTAGGGTGCAGAGTTTAAGTTTTATGGTTTAGGGTTTATGGTTTAGGGTTTTAAGTTTAGGGTTTAGGGATTAAGGTTTAGGTTTTAGGTTTTAGGTTTGGGGTTCAGGGTTTTTATTTTTTTGTATATTTTTTAATAGAGAACAAATTCAGATTCAACATTTCTTCTTTTATTTCATCACCAAGTACACATCAAGTTTTCTAAGACAAAAGCGTGCACTTAGATAAAAATAAGCATGAGAGTAAATCAAAACTAGATAATAGAATTCTCTCTTGTAAGACATAGTTCTATAAGCAGTAGATCGGATCGACCATTCCTTAGTTTCTCCAATTCACATTAGAACCACCTCAGCCTCTCGACTAGTGGGATCCCCCATCATGTCCCCAATCTCTCCTTAGCCACCAGTAACCTCAGTCACTCCTCGCCTCCATAACCACCACTACTCCACCACCTTCATATCACCATCCAAATCCCCCACCACTTTGTGATAATTGTGTCTGCCTTTCCACCATTCTAGGCATAGCCTAGTTGATGTGATGTTCTGTAGTCAAGGTTCACAATTCTTAGGGTTTTAGGTTTATTTTTTTTATTTTAGGTTTAGGTTTATTTTTAGTTTATTCTATTTTATTTAGTTTAGGTTTATGTTTAGGCATAGTTTATTTTAAGATTAGGTTTTATTTATTTTAGCTTAGTTTGTTTTAGTTAATGTTTAGGTTTATTTATTTTGTTTATTTTATTTTCTTTAGGTTTATGTTTTTTTTAATTTAGGGTTTAGGATTTACTTTTTATTTATTTTTAGATTTTATTTTAAGGTTTATTTTTTAGGTTTAGGTTTTTATTTAGTTTTAACTTTATTTAATTTTTATTTTTCATTTATTTTTTATTTTATTTAGGTTTATTTTTCTTAGGTTTATATATTTTTTTTAGCTTATTTAGGTTTCTATTTTATTTTATTTAAGTTTACTTTTGTTATTTATTTCATTTTTTGGTTTTAATTAGTTTAGGTTTAGGCTTTTAGGGTTTAGGGTTTAGGGTTTAGGGTTTTAACATTTAGGGTTTTAGGGTTTAGGGTTTTGGGTTATGGTTTAGGGTTTAGGGTTTAGGGTTAGTTAGGGTTTATGGTTATTTTTTATGAGGTTTAAGGTTTAGGCCTTAGGCTTTAAGGTTTAGGGTTTTAGGGTTTAGGGTTTAGGGTTTAAGGTTTATGATCAGGGTTTAGGGTTTAGGGTTTAGAGTTTAGGGTTTAAGGTTTACGGTTTAGGGTTTAGTGTTCATGGTTTTTTAGGGTTTAGGGTTTATAGTTTAGGGTTCAGTGTTTAGGGTTTAGGATTTTAGGCTTTAGGGTTTAGGGTTTAGGTTTTAGGGTTTAGGGTTTAGGGCTTAGGGTCTTAGGGTTTTGGGTTTAGGATTGTAGGTTTAGTGTTAGAGTTTTAGTTTAGGGTTTTTGGGTTTAGGTATGGATTTTTAATTTTTTTTTTTTATTAAGTAAAGTGGTAGCTTTATGTTTATTTAGTTTGTTTTTTATTTATTTCAATTTATTTTATTTTATTTTGATTTTGGTTTATTTTTATTTTTTTTAGTTTAGTTTATTTATTTTAGGTTTATTTATTTTAGTTTAGGTTTTTTATTTTAGTTTATTTTTTAAGTTTATGTTTAGGTTTAGGTTTATTTTTTAGTTTAGTTTTTATTTTATTTTATTTTTTAGGTTTAGGTTTTATTTTTTATTTTTAAGTTTTGGTTTAGGTTTTTATTTTATTTTCTTAGGTTAGTTTTAGGTTTTATTTTAGGTTTATTTTTTTGGTTTTATTTTTTTTTAGTTTAGGTTTAGGTTTATTTTAGTTTAGTTTATTTTATTTAGTTTTGGTTTGGGTTTAGGTTTAGTTTATTTTAGGTTTAGTTTAAGGTTTTTTTTATTTTAGTTTAATTTATTTTAGTTTAGGTTTTGATTTTATTTTTATTTTTATTATAGGTTTAGGTTTTTTTAGTTTAGGGTTTAGGTTTTATTTTTTATTTATTATTAAGTTTTATTTTTTGGTTTATTATTTAGTTTAGGTTTTATTTAGTTTTATTTTATATTAGTTTAGGTTTATTTTATTTTATTTTAGGTTTAGTTTTATTTTATTTAGGCTTTAAATTTTTAATTTAGTTTAGTTTTATTTCTTTTATTTTAGTTTAGTTTTATTTTTTATTTTATTTTCTTTTATGTTTAGGTTTAGGTTTAGGTTTTAGGTTTTAGGTTTTTTTAGTTTATGTTTTATTTTATTTATTTATTATTTTATTTAGTTTAAATTTATTTATTTATTTTATTTTTAAGTTTTATTTAGTTTAGGTTTAGGTTTTTTGCATTTTAGGGTTTAAGGATTAGCGTTTAGGGTTAGCTTAGGGTTTAGGGATTGGAGTTTAGGGTTTTGGGTTTAGGGTTTTTTTTGGGTTTTGGGTTTAGGGTTTAGGTTTTAGGGTTTAGAGTTTAGGGGTTAGGGTTTAAGGTTTAGGGTTTAGGGTTTAGGTTTTAGATTTAGAGTTCAGGTTTTAGTTTAGGGTTTAGGGTTTTCGATTTTCCTGCCTCCATAACCACCACCTCCAAATCCACCATCACCTCCAAATCCCCACCATTTGGAATAATGGCCTCGCCTTACCACCACCAACATCTAGGCGCACAGTTGGCAGTGATGTTCAGCCATCATGACCATTCTTAGGGTTTAGGTTTAGGTTTAGGTTTATTAGGTTTTAAGATTTAGGTTTATTTTTTAATTTATTTAGTTACCTTAGGTTTAGGTTTAGGTATAGGGTTTGGGTTTTAGGGTTTAGGGTTTAGGGTTTGGGCTTAGAGTTTAGGGTTTAGGGTTTATGGTTTAGGGTTTTTGGATTTATGCTTTTAGGGTTTAAGGTTTAAGGTTTAGGGTTTTTTAGGGTTTAGAATTTAGGGTTTATGGTTTTTTTTAAATTAAGTAAACGAGTAGGTTTAGGTTTATTTAGCTTATTTAGTATATTTTTTATTTATTTTAGTTTATTTGATTTTTTATTTTTATTTAGGTATTTTTTATTTAGTTTAGTTTATTTATTTTAGTTTAGGTTTTTATTTTAGTTTATTTTTTAGTTTAGGTTTAGGTTTAGGTTTATTTTTTAATTGAGTTTCATTTTTATTTTATATTTTAGATTTAGGTTTAGGTTTTTATTTTATTTTTTTAGGTTTAGGTTTTACATTTTTATTTTAGTTTTATTTTTAGGTTTTATTTTTTAGTTTAGGTTCAAGTTTATTTTTATTTTATTTTATTTTATTTAGTTTAGGTTTAGTTTATTTTAGGATTTGGTTTAGGTTTTATTTATTTTAGTTTAGTTTAGGTTTTAGGTTTATTTTATTTTATTTATTTTAAATTTTTTTTAAGTTTATGTTTTTTATAGTTTAGGTTTAGGTTTTTTATTTTTTATTTATTTTAGGTTTATTTTAAGGTTTATTTTTAGGTTTAGGTTTTTATTTAGTTTTTATTTTATTTAATTTTAAGTTTATTTTATTTCTATTTTACATCTACTTTTTATTTAATTTAGGTATTTTATTCTCATGTTTATTGTAATTTTTAATTTATTTAGGTTTTTATTTATTTTATTTTAGTTTATTTTTATTAGTTAATTTTTTTTATTTTAGGTTTAGGTTTAGGGTTTAGTTTAGGTTTTGATTTTATTTTATTATGTTTATATTTTAATTTTAGGTTTGTTTATTTATTTATTTTAATATTTATTTAGTTTAGGATTAGGTTTAGGTTTTTAGGTTTTTAGGGTTTAGGGTTTAGGTTTATGGTTTAGGGTTTAGGGTTATAGGGTTTATTATTTTAGGTTTAGGGTTTAGGGTTTGGGTTTAGGGTTTAGGGTTTAGGGTTACTTTAGGGTTTAGAGTTTAGGGTTTAGGGTTACTTTAGGCTTTAGAGTTTAGGGTTTAGGGTTTAGGCTTTAGGGTGAGTTTAGGGTTTAGGGTTTAGGGTTTAGGGTTAGTTTAGGGTTTTAGGGGTTAGGGTTTAGTGTTTTAGAGTTTAGGGTTTAGGGTTTAGTGTTTTAGAGTTTAGGGTTTAGGTTTAGTTTATTTTTTAGGTTAGTTTAGGGTTTAGGGTTTAGGGTTTATTTTAAAATTTAAACGGTATGTTTAGGTTTATTTAGTTTATTTTATTTTTATTTTTTATGTTTATTTTATTTATATTATGTTAGTTTATTATTTTAGGTTTTTTATTTTAGTTTATTTTTTAGGTTTAAGTTTATGTGTATGTTTTTTTATTTTAGTTTTATTTTTAATTTATTTTTTAGGCTTAGGTTTATTTTTTATTTGTAGGTTTAAATTTAGGTTTTATTTTATTTTTTAGGTTTAGGTTTTAGATTTTTGTTTTTGATTTTCTTTATGTTTTTTAAGTATATGTCTAGGTTTATTTTTATTTTCTTTTATTTTATTTAATTTAGGGTTTAGATTTTATTTATTTTAGTTTAGCTTACTTTAGTTTATGTTTATGTTTATTTTATTTTATTTATTTTAGGTTTAGGTTTTTTTTAGTTTAGGGTTTAGGTTTTTTTTTTTTAGTTTAGTGTTTAGGTTTTATTTTTATTTATTTTAGGTTTATTTTAGGTTTATTTTTTATTTAGTTTTATTTATTTTATTTTATTTAAGATTTTTGCCATTATCAGAATCTTTGATGCTTAGTGATAACACATTACACACTTTAGAGTTTTTTTTGCAACAGTGGCGAATGCACTCTCTTCCTTTTCATTAGCAATTTGTCGGTGTTGCATTTGATTGGTATGCCAATGGTTCGTGAAGACTTTTTGAGTTAGACATATTTATCAAGAGGTTTCTTTGGAGCTCTGAGAGGGTGATTTAGGCAACCTCATTGTAGAGAAACTGAAGCTCAACGAGTCCCTAGTTGATTACATTCTCAGGTGGCACAACATGAGCACGAAATGATAACCACAACTGTTCGAACAAAATGCCATTGAGATTCTTCTCAAAAATATCCATGGCCCAGTCGCCTTCATGCTTAAGGGATTTACCATCGAAACATTTGAGAAATTAATCTACAAGGCGGCTAGCTTACAATAGGAACTCAAATAATTGCCCTTTTCCGACCAATCATCTAGGCCCAAGCCGCAGAAGGTGTTTGAGAAGAAGCCCGAGATAGTTGCCTCAGTAGACAAAGGGAAGTAGCCAGACAGAGTTCAGTATGAAAGACTACGAGCTCAGTAGCCTCCTTTTGCCACCTCATCTTCCACCACCTCGGCCATCATACCGGCCACCGCAGCCGCCACAATAACCATTTCCACCACCTCAGCAACCTACCCAGTAGTGGTATTCATATCCATCGCCAGGCATCTACTTTCCACCAACTCTTGCCAATAGATTGAATAAGCCATATTCATTCAAGAGGGAGGTAGTTAGGAAAATCTTTAAGAAACTTTTAAAGAAACTTGCCTTTCAGTTACGAGCCTAAGAGGCCAAAGGATGTGGGCAAGAGCGATGATCCAAGCTATTGCCCCTACCATCGCATGTTAGGCCATGTCTTAGAGTATTGTATCACTTTTGGGACTAAGCAGCACAACTACAGTTGAGAGCCATAGTTATCCCTAAGGAATACTTATTAGAACAACCATCTAGTTCTATTAGAGTAATCCTTGCGGATACTTGCGATCCTCTTAAGACCAAAGAAGTTTATGATATCTCTCTATCCCGAACCTCTAAGAAGATTATTTCTAAGATCAAGAAGCTTTTCTTGTAGGTGCCTGAAGTAGCTCAAATCTTCAACACCAAGGAAGGTTTGCTAGTTGTGAAAGAGAACTTAGGGAAGTTGACATCCTAGCGGCGTGACTCACCATACTTGCGAGATAGTCGGTAGCGCATCATGCGAGTCTAGTACTTTATCCACCGTTGCAGCTACCTCCTCTTCTACTAGCTCCTCTTCTACCGGAAGGAGCATTGTATATGTGGATAAGGGCACTAAATCCCTAACTCTGCTTACTTTACTTGATTTTCATCATGGACCTCCACCCAAAAAGGAATTAATGAAGAAAGTTGATTCTACATATATATTGTTTACTTTTGATTTTATTCCTATTGAAAGCTCTCTAAGTCTAAATAAAAATAATTGCTTTAGTAGTTTTGATTATTTTGCTTTTGATTCAAAGTCGGATTATCCTTCTATGAATCAATCAGCTTCACCTCTTAAGATTAACTTGGAGTCAACTAACTTTGAGGATCCCATAGGAGAAGTTGTAGGTATGCCCGATGAGAAGGTGGAACTTTCCACAAGCTCATCATTCCAAGAAGTCACTGAAGTCAACCTACGTAGTGGCAAAGTTCTACCTCATAGAGTAGCCCCTCAGGATAAAGGTAAGCAAGTCATTGGTTCTAGTGAGCAGATAGGCCCTCCATAGGATACTCCACCCATGGATATGCTTATGGAGGACCAAGCCAGAGTTGATTACAATGTCCTAGCTCACCTTAGAAAGTTTCTAGCTAAGTTAAGCATATACAACGCCCTTGTCTTATCCAAAAAGATGAGGGAATCTCTAATCAAGGCCTTACTTAATCTAGAGATATGCTTAGCTCAGCTGACAGCTACTAAAGAGAAGGCATGCCACTCAAAGGACATCTTAAGAGTTACATTCAGTGATGAAAATTTACTCCTTGGGACGACCGAGCACAACCGCCTCTTTACATTACAGTGGATGTGGTAGGTACACACTATCAAGAGTTCTGGTTGACCCAGGTGTATCAGTCAATATTATGAGTCTAAGAACCATTGCTTACTTGAGGATCGACATCTCCAAACTCCAGAAAGAAAGGATGATGTTGACAGGATTCAATGAACAAGGGTAGAGGGCCTTATGGTGTTTACTTTAGATTTTTGATGTATGGGGGAGGGGGGGACATTACATTGATCGTAGGGGGGTTACTTTTTGGGTTGATCAGGTACAACATTGTGGTATGATGTACAATCTTGAATGATAGAGCCATCACCATACAATGGATCTAATAACGTAATAAGGACTCATAAGACATGATAGGTCTATGAATGTATCAGAGATTTTTCTCCTACATTACATGGATGAATAAAGCAGGGTTTATATTAAATCAGGTTCTTAAGTTCCCTATGGAGGCAAGCCTCCAACATTAATTACATCTTAGGAAATGAAATTTCTTAAGAATACTCTCAATTAAAGTAGACAATTATCATCTCCAAAGATTTTAAGGTTAGACTATCAAAAGATTGGTTGTATTTGGAAAATCAATTCAAAAAGTTCAAGGAGAAGACTTATATTTGGAATCCAAATGAAATAAGTAGGAAATGCTCATGATACTTGGAAGCTAGTGAGCATTCCAATCTATCCTATGGTTGGGCTTTATAATTTTGAAGTTGAGGAGATTTATATGTTTTGAGTTGAAATTTAATTAGATTACTAGAACTTATAATCCACCAACACAAGGTTGTGGGAATGCCTACAAGGTTAGGATTTATGTTCGTAGCTTGAAGGAAATAGCTACCTCGGATCCTAAAGCTAGGTAGCTTTAGTATGAGCTAAAGCATGATCTAAATGTAAGTGATAGGTGGATATAAGGGTTTACTTCCATAAGAGAATAAATTATCTGACTTCTAGACTTATAATTGCTTGGAGTGGTTGCCAGCTAACTCCTCCTACGATTTTAAAACCATGTAGTCCGGTCTTATGAATTGCAAGATAGGTAGGGTAGTTATTTAATTAGAAAGACACTAAAGACAATCACATAGAGACTAGAGCATGAGTGGTGTGAGCATATGACTTAATCTATAGAAGCAAAATCTTTCCAAATTTTATTTAATTTTAGACACATCATTTTAACAAGGGATTTAGGATTTCTTATGCTTAAATGCATGATGAGGCGGGTTATGAGTCAAATCAGCTAGAAGAAGGTGTTCTCCACCATAAGGGATGCCCTCATAGGTCAAGCATTCTTTATTGTGCAAGGATGGAGAACCTTCATGTTCAAGAGAGAAAGAATATGCATGCATGATGTGAAACATACAACCATACAGCTAAGGGGTCACTAAATCTTATAATTATCTTATTTATGTCTTAGGATTTATGATGAGGTTATGAGTTGTTTAAAATTTAGTTATGAGTGATTAGATTGGGTAGAAAAAATTATTTTTATCCTAAGAGCCTAATTGTATCCAAGCCACACATTAAAGCATCAATCATTTAATAAACTATGAAAAGCATGCCATCCTAATGAACAATGTAAACATAACATCAAACAATTATATAAACTATCATAAAAGAATAAAAGGTCGGCGTGGTCATGTACTATCATACAACTTGAAGAGAGAAAAGCTAGGTAGCTGAGCTCTACCCTTATATAACCTGGAATATGAAAGAACAATTATAATTATATTAAATGTTATGGGGGTCTTCTCTCTTCATATCTCCATTTTTTATTTGGTTCCTTCTTTGATTTGGATGGTGCTTGCTTCAAAGGCATCAAAGGGCACCCAGACAAAAGCCTTCGCCCTTTGTTCATCTAATCCCCTATAGCACTAATCCTAATTATTATTGTAAAAATTACATTTATGTGGGAAAAGTAAATCTAACTACACCTGTAAAATAGAGGTTAGCTAAATATACATATAATCCCAGCAATTGTATTTATAATATGGACTTAGACACATGGGTAACTAAGCCCACTTGTCCTAACTTGGATTATGCTTAAGAATTTAAGCAACCTGTAAAAAGAGCATTCACATTTATTTTTAAGCATCCCTTAAGCATAATCCCCTGCAGGAAACATTATTAGGCTAATATTGGCCTATCATCCAATCTATGAAGCATACACCCTAACATCCAATCTAAAATAATACATCATAAAATAAAACATACATCACATCAACCATCTAACTTAGAGCTAGAAGTGGTGACTTAATGTTAATGTGTGTATTAAAGCTTGTGAGGTAAGTCTTGTTAAGCATTAGTGTTGTATTTTCTAAGTGTAGAATGATTCAATTTAACATGAAAGGCTGATTTCACTTGAAGTAGTTTAATTGATTTGAGAATTTTAATTTGTGTTTTCTTTTGTTTCATTTGATTACACTTAGCAACTAAGTGTTATAAAGAGAGGAAAAGAAGATCGTCATCTTTCATCCTTACCTTAAGTCACTTTCTAAAGTATATTAATTTGATTTAGTTCTCTTTAGTGAATGGCTTATTAAAAAATTTAATTAATCCTAAGTTTAGGTTCACTTTAAATAATCCTATTCAAAATGAAAGGCATCTTAAGATTAATTTAATTGAATTACTACCATATGAAATATATTAAATCATTCCTTTCCATCATATGTAATATGCATATGATTTAATCTTAAGTGTATCTATACATGCAACATATTTTAGCACACTTAAATGATGAATGTATGTGTATGTTTAGAATTTATATTTTATTTGATTGAATTATTTAAACATTTTAATTTAAAACTTTATCCAAATTCTTATACAAAAAGGTCATAAGAATGAAATTAAATAGGCATCTGCTGTTGATAAACCAGGGAAGTGAGGTAATCAAATGACCTCTTTGGAGCTAGCTAAAGCCTCGAATTCTCGGGATGTCTGGATTACATACCAATTTGCATTCAAATATATGTAAATTCGTATACATGAACATAGGAAGTAAGCTCCAAATCATATGCTTAATTAATTTAACCACTTAGTCAATTATGAATGCATGAAATTTTAATGTAAAATGGGATTTTCATTCACTAATCATATATACATATACATGTACAAAGATATTGGCAAGTACGTGTCATTTTTAAATCAGGGAAGTGAGGTAATCAAATGACGTCCTCGGGGATAACTAAAGCCTCATATTCTTGGGATGTCTAGACTATTTTGCATTTCTTGGACACACATGGATGTATACATAAATGAGGAAAGAAAACCATGCAAGATTGTATATTTTATTGAATATTTATATATATGAATTAAAGCTCTATCAAATTCTAATGTTGAAATACATAAGAATGAAATAAAATGGGTTATGACATTGTTAAACCATGAGGTAATCAAATGACCTCCTTAAACTAAAGCTTATGTTTAGGTTATCACTATATACCATTTCCTTTCAATCTTATATAAATCAACACATGAATAAGAAGAGAACTCAACATTCATACACATAAATATAAACATGTATTTCTGTATTTATAATTAGCATCATAACACATATTATTATTCATTTATAAGCTTTTGAAATTACATTTGGATTTAATAGTTATAATAGCCACACATATATTAAATTAAATCAAGACATGCAAGCTTAAATAAAGGAAATCCATTTTATTTTAATTAATTTTTAAAAGATGGATATATGAATTCAAATGACATACCAAATTTAACATGATTGAAAATAGGACAATAAAATATAAGAATGTGATTCATTCAACCAAACTAGTTTTTAAGGACAATAAAATAAAATAGGATTATTTAAAGAAAACCAAAGCATCTTTATTAATTAAGTTTTGGATTTGATTTGATTTAAAGAGGAAAAGAGAAATCATTTGTTGTTTAAAACCCATTCCCACATTAGTGATTTGATTTAATTTAAGGAAATGTAATTAAGTTGATTTTATAGGTTAATTAAGTTGAACCCTTAATTAGATGAATTAATTACCCTTACCTATGTCACCTTAAAGTAATTAACTAAATATTTATGTGCCAACATGATATGCATGGAAAATAAACTTGGAATGATCTTAGGAAATAAAAGGGGACTAAAGCAATTGGCTCATGATTAATAGTTAATTAGATTAAGGGACTTAATTAATTACTCTTATGATTTTCTCACACATGTGGACTAACCATAATTTCATTAAACTCCTTTAGTTTATTAAACACCTAAAGATCTACCATGATTTAATTAATTGAGGTCTGATGTGATTATGATTTTAATTTGATTAAGTGATTTAATTAATTTCATTTTAAAAAAGGGTGAAATGAACTTAATGAAAGGAGTCCCAACCCTATTCCTTAGTTCAGTTATTGTTGAACAATGATTAATAAACTTAATTAACCAATTTAATATTATTTGGGATTAATTAATCATTAATTAACTAAAGACTAGTTATGGTTTAACTAGTCAATTTTCTTAATTAAGTTAGCAATAAATCCCAAGAAAATCATGGGAGGCAGAGGTCATCCCATTAATTTAACCCACAAAATTTGGGATTAATTGCTCAGGTAATTGAAGAGTAATTAAGCTAATTAATTTTTTATTTAAACTTTAATTACTATTCAATATTAGCTAAGATCATTTTTAATTAATTCTCCTCTAAAGTACCTTTAAAATGAGTATTTATTTGCATTTTTTTTATTTCTCTATGATTATTTATGATTTTTTGAAGTTTCAGCCATTAAAAATGATTAATTATACTTAATTAAAGCTTCATCCACACTAATGCGGTGTGCTTTCCATATGGCGTAGCAGGATTGGCTACTTAAAACTTATCACTCATTACTATGTGGCGATGCTTTCTCGACCACCGATATAAGATCGGATGGCTGATTAATCCCATAGCTTTATAGGATTAAATCGGTCGATAGCGGATCTAATCACCATAATCCATTTTGATCATGCAGAATGGATGATGAGTGAACTAACGTCATGAGAGTGAGGGAGAATGGAGTCCATCCTCCGTTATTCACTTGATTTGAGCTTACTTGACTCGATCAACTCAAGGATCTACACCTTTATGATATGTCATGGTGATCCAAGGATCAAGATCACACGAGATGCAAGTTTTCTTCGAAAATACCCAAACTATTTTTTCTTAGGATCGATTTTCAAAGCATACCTCATCGGAGCTCAAGACCAACAGCTTGAACGATTGAGGAAGCTTCATCTAGTGGAGATAAAGCCTTATTGACCAGTAATTGGATCAATGCTTCAGTGTTCACTCGAAAGGCCATGAACCGATGATTTGGAGCTCAGCTTTGATCGAAGTCCCACCTACGGTGCTCGGGATACTTGGGAGATGATTCCTTCTTGCTCGACGAGGCATAGGGAAAGTGCGTTCAAAGTTAATTTGAGTTTGATGGAGAAATGGGGAACTTAGGTTAGAAATGAGAGTGTTCTATTTCGAGACTGACGAGAATAGCATTTTCTAATCATGAAACGAGCTTGGGAGCTTAGGGAATGGCTCTAACAGCTCATCTTGGGTAGCTAGGCTTTGAGGAATGATTTTTTTGTGTGTTTGAGTGGAAATGAGGGAGTGTATACCCCCATTCATCTTGATTGGATGGTGGGATCAGTTTGGCTTCTAATGATGGTCTGACCATCTCAGGGAGTCATGGGTGGCAGGGAGGAAGTGAGTTGGCTCAGCTTGGTTGGTTGAAGGTGTGAAGGTGGCTGACAATAAGGAATCATGGGTGTCTTATGGGTTTCAAATGCTCCAATGGGGTGGGTGAGGTGATTTCACCTCCCATGGGTCATGGCTGACCCAACCACTGCTTGGATCAAGCCTTGGGTCATGTTGGGTAGTGTCCTAGGTTCTTAGGTATACCATTGGGAGAGTACCAAGTGTCCAAGGAATGGAAATGACCACTTACATGGGTGATTTGTCTCATGTGATGCACTTGACCCAAGGGTAGAATGATCATTTGGCATTGGATTTGATCTGGGAAGATTTGAAAGGAGCCAAAAGTGGGTTAGCCCATATTTCAAGTCAATTGAGTTTATTTGGTTTGGTTTGGCTCAATTTGACTCAGTTAGGTCAAATTAGGTTATGTTGGGTCAAGTTGACCAATTGGTCAAATTGGGTCAAATGAATGGTTAGGTCAAGTTTATATGATCATTTGAGATGTTTTGGTTCAATTAGTTTGGTGTAATTTGGCTTATATTTGATTTTGGCTCATTTGAATTCATTTGGGTCAAATGAGCTAAGTTGACCAATTTGACCAAATTGGCCAAATTGACTTCGGTTGGGTGTTGGTTTGGGTTTAGTTGACCAAATGAAAATGATTGTAGGCTTGTTTCAATTAATTTGAATTTGGTTTTGATTTAGCCAACTTGAACCTTAAGGTCAATTTGGGCTAAGTAGGATAATTATGTTCAATTGGGTCCAATCATGGCTTTGGTCATGTTCAACAATCAATTTGGAATGAACTTGAGCCATTGGTGGAAATCAATTTAGTTTATATTTTGAATCCACCCAATTTGTTCCTTTAGGTCAATTTGGGTCTACACAGGTCAAGAGCCAATTGGGTTTTGTTTAACTCAATTCAAGGTCAAGTCATATTCAAATATTGATTTTGATTTGGTATGAATCATTAGTTTCAAGGGATTTGGCATAAGTTGCAATTTGGCTAGTTTGGGTTCATATGGGTTAAGGGGTTGACTTGGTCAAATGACCAAGTTGACTTAGTTTGACCCAATTTGTGATAATTGATCAACCTAGGGTGATCAACAATCATGATGAGAGGTTTTGATGGGCTTGGTTCAGTCCAATTTGGGTAGGATTAGAACTTGGCTCAAATAGGTCAAATTCACTACTTTAGGTCAAGTGGACCAATTGGGTTTAGTTGGCTTGATTTTGGGTTGAGTTTGATTTAGTTGAGTTTATATATGGATTTGGAATTGATATATAAATTCAATTGCAATTGGTTTCAAATGGGTTTTGGTTCATTTGAACATTTCAAGTCAAAAGTTAAGTTGGGTTTGACTTTGATTTTGGTTTGGCTTGATGATTGTAGATTTCATTTATATTTGTGAATATGATTGAATGTATGATTGATTCATGAGAAAATCAATTGAATGGTTTTGGAATGAAGGAATTTGGCTAAGTCCATGGAGTTGGGTCATGTGGCTTAGGTTTGGATTTTGATTTGGTTTGATTTAGTTTTGATGATTTAAATGTATATTTCATTTTAAATTTGTGAAGATGATTGAAAATATGATTGATTTGAGAAAATCAATTGAGTTTGACTTGAATTGGATTAAGATTTGGCTAAGTCCATGGAGGTCATATTTGTCTTAGGAAGGGTTTTGATTTAATTTGATTTAGTTTAATTTAGTTTTGATCATTTGAATGTAGATTTGATTTTTTATTTAGGAAGATGATTGAAGATATAAATTGATTAGAAAATCAATTGATTTTGAATTGATTTAGATTAAGATTTGGTAAAGTCCAAGGGATAGGTCATATGGCTTCAGAAGGGTTTCATGTTTGGATTTGATCATGGGTTTCAATCATTTGGTTTTGGAATTTGGGTTTGGATTTGGATTTGAATTTGATATTTGAATTGAACTTGAGGTTTGGTTTGAGAAGGTGAACATGGATTGGATTTGGGTTGAAGGGTAGGTGGATTATCTTAATCCCTAAGGCATAACCTACCCTATGGTTAATCCTTCTAAGTCCTTAGGCTTAGGTTAAGTGTTTACCTAATTTATAGAAGTGTCATATGACTAGGGAAGTTCTAATGTCTAGAAGACTCCTAAGTCTAATATTGAAAGATTGGATTTACACTCTAAGTGAAGTCAGCAGGCCTTCTCCATGGTGTTTGAGATAGATAATTAGAAGGCAAGTTTCACATTATAGACTTCCATCTTCCAACACTTTTCTTGGGAGACCATGGATACATGAGAACAACATATTCCATCATCTCTATATCTGTATGAAGTTCGGTTGGATCATCTCTGTGGAGGAGATCTCAAGCCATTTTAGTTCATGAGGTGCATATAAGGATGCAACTTACCAACCTCTAGCGCTCTTCCAAGCAATAGATTCCCTTGTAGGTGACACTTAAGCCACATTGTGATGAAGATAGGGCTCCAAAGCAAGGCATAAGTGTATCCAAGTCTATATGTGAAATAGTTAGGCATCACTTGGAAACTTTAGATCTAACCCCACTTTCCTCTCAAAAAACTGAGAGTTTGGTAGTTAGGAAGCCCTTAAGTCATCCGGATGTGAAGACTTAGAGGTTCTTTCTAGGATCATCATCCTAGTTAAAAGTTGATGTAGAACTTGAGGATGATTCATATAAAGATTTAATATAATTACCTTTTGATTGGTTCTTGCCTTTGTTCATAATTTAGCAAAGAAAGGGTTAATCCCATATATTTGTAAATGCACATGTTAGACTACTTTAAAAGAATATGGAAGAACAAATGCAAAAGCTCTCAATCAAGATGGGACTAGGATTGATGCTGGGTCCAATCGATGATGATTACTTATTCATCACCAATCATTTGGAATCGATAGGTTCTTTCAAATCACATTAACTCATATGAAGAGTTGTGCTTAGAAATTTTAGATGATCGGATGATTTTGAAGTCAAAGATGCACCCATAGAGTTTGAAGAAAAGATCAAGTCAACCATCAATGACCTCAAGAAAATCAACTTAAGAACTGAAGAAAATCCACGCCTGACATACATCAGTTCTTTGTTGAATGAAACTAAAACCAATGACTTAGTTAGGCTATTGACTGAGTTTAAAGACTACTTTTCATGGAGTTATGAACAGATGCTTGGATTGGCTCCTAACATAGTGATCCATAAACTAGCAATAGAGCCTACTACTAACCCTATCAAGCAAGCTCTTAGATGCATGCGATTAGACATAGAAAAATAAATGAATTATGAAGTCAAAAAATTAATCGATGCTGGCTTTATCCAAGAAAGAAAAAAGCCCTACATGGTTAGCTAGCATCGTCCCAATTAAGAAAAAAATGAATTCACATATGCTTCCATTTTAGGGATTTAAATAAGGCATGTCCAAAAGAAGAATTTTCATTACCAATCCCAGAGTTGATAGTGGCCATTGCCTCATCTCATGTAGTATTCTCTTTCATGGATGGCTCATCTAGATATAATCAAATAAAGATGGCCCCTGAAGATGAAAGAAATAATATATTTAGAACCCTTGATTGAAAGCTATTGGTATAAGGTCATGCCTTTTAGCCTTAAAATGTCGGTACATACAGGGCTATGACTCAATCTTTGAAAACTCATTCATCATCAAGTTGAGTGCTATGTTGATGATCTCAGGATCAAAAGCAAAGAAAAGTAAGACCATCTTTGTTTGACTTGAGTAGTTTTCAAATAGTTAAGATAATTAAACCTCAAAATGAACCCCTTGAAGTGTGCATTGAGTAGCATCAAATTCTTAGGTTTGTTGTGTCGACACCGGGGAATCAATATCAATCTAAAGAAGATAAAGGTAATATTAGAATTATCACCCCCTAAAATTTTAACTCAACTCAAATCATTACAGGGGTGATTTGAGTATCCTAGATGCTTTATATCTAACCTATCGAGAAGATGTCAGCCATTCTCAGCACTTATTAAAAAGGATGCCAAGTTCAAGTGGGATGGCAAGTGTGAGGATGCCTTCAAGGACATCAAGCATTACCTATTACATTGTCATTTCTAGCAGCCCCTATCCCGGGCAAGCTGCTCATACTTTACACTACTGCATTAGATGACTCCCTTGGTGCTTTGTTGGCTAAAGACAATGACAAAGCGAAGGAAAACACACTCTACTACCTCAGTCATCATCAAATACATAGTGTTTTCCTACACCAACCAATCAATACATCCTAGATTAGCCTCATGGCCATTTGAATATTGGGGTACCGACATAGTGGGTCTGATTAATCCTCCTTCTTCCTAGTGTCATCGGTTCATCGTAGCTACTACTGACTAACTTTCCAAATGTGTGAAGGTGGTTCCTGCTCAAAGAGGTCACAACTCAGCATGTGCTCCAATTTTTTAGGTTCCATATCGTATATAGGTTCGGAGTGGCTTGACGAATTATATATGATAATGGTACATTCAACACGAGATCAATAATTTTCCGGACATAGAGATTAATATTCTACCATCAACTACTCGAGAGCAAACAGCTTAGCAAAAGCTTTCAACAAATCTCTCATCCAAATACTAAAGAAGACACTTAAGTATAATAAGTGACATTGTCATGAGCCGTTAGTTAAAGCCTTATGGGCCTACAGCACCATATATAGAACTCCAACTCAGTCTACTCCTTTCTCCTTAGTCTATGAGTCCAAAGTCATTCTACCATTAGAAGTCTAACTCCCATCCCAAAGGATAGTAGTGGGTAGCAAAATCACAACAAAGAAGAATGCCAACTTGCAGTTAGAAGAGCTCAAAGGTTTAGAGGAGAGACACATGCGGGCATGCCAAAATCTTGAGTTGTACAAAGCTAAAATGATTCAAGCTAACAATAAGTAGGCCCGTCCTAGAGCTTTTCAAGTAAGAGAGCTAATTTTCATTCTAAGGAGACCGATTGTTGCCCATCATAAGATGGGAGGCAAGTTTGAACCAACTTAGGAAAGCCCTTTTTCCATAGAAAAGGCCTACCAAAGAGGATATTATCAGCTTCTTAATCATAAATGAGAGCACCAAATGCTTCTAATCAATGGGCTCTACTTAATGAAATATTATAAATCATGTTTAAAAATAATTATCATCAATGAAAATTCCATTTTGAATTCGATCTCTTCCATGTTGAAAGTATTCTTATTTTTGAATCTGCCATGATGTGTTTAGGGTAAGTGTAAGGAACCCAAGTAGCGTCCTATCCTTCATCTACATAACAAAACCACAAACTACACACAAACATATAAAATAAACACATATCTTTTATCTCAGGCTACTATGAGTTGAGATAAGCCCTAGCACACTCTTCATTGCTCTAGGTCGGTGGCATACCTGCTAGTGTGTCACCTAGTGGTCTTCTTTCTTTGGAGGATGTAAGTTTGCTTTGCTTTCCTTCCTTACATGGCCACTGCACACCGATGAGCGCATTATTAGTTTGGTAGGCCTTATTGTGTGGCCAGAAAGCTACCTCATGTTGGCTTCATTTAAGATGATGTGAGTCTGTTATGCTTTCTTCTTAGATTAGCCTTCATGCACTAATTGGGTCGAGTATATTTGAGGTTTAGGATAAGTCCCCTAGCGACTCCTTCCCTCTTGACTACTTTAAGTCTGGGTCTAGTCCTTCCTTGGGGCTCCCCACTTAGTAGTCATTCTAGGTCAGATAACATCTATCCTACCGATGACAAACTATCACGATGGTCGGTCTGGAGGTTGAAAGCCTACATGCTTTCTTTCCAAATTGATCATTGGACACCAAGGGCACTTTAAGTTAGTTGGTTCTCACTATCTGATTATACACCACTCATGCTTGGATACACCTTAGGTTGGTTGGTTCTCACCTTAGGATACACCACTCATGGCAAATGTAAGTGCTACACTTTCTCCTTGAGTTGGCCATACACTTATAAGCTTTTTTTTCCGAGGGCCATATTTGGATCACATCCTTTGCAACCCCATTTAGACACTACGGTTACTATCAGTTGGATAGTTCCCCTTTCTAGTAATCACCCATGGTTGGAGAATCCATCATGGATGTGTAGATTCTCCCTTGGTCGTTCTGATAATCGAGCCCATATCTCTATATATGCCTCCACATCAATTAAAACAAAATAAATTAAAGTTGATTCATTCTTAATCCCAATGGATTATAGATTCTTATCCTCAGTGGATCTTCTTTCCACAAATCATATAATCAAATCAAATTTAATCCTTATACCAAATTTTCTTCTTCTATACCCTCGACATAAACCCCTCACATGTCATGTCCAATGCATGTGTGATTTCCTAGCAGATCTCCCTCTATGTCCTTGATATGGAATTCTCATTAAATCTTATTTCTTCTGTTATGCACACCTTTAATACTTCAACCAAAATCCTAATAATGTATTAACATTGTAATCAACATTTTGTGATTTGTGATGGTGCAAGCTCAAACTAACTAAACAATATCATGCTAACCATATTATGTGTGAATTAACACTATTATATTATAATATATGATGTTATATTATAATTTGCTATAATATAATATATTGTCCAACATTACACCTCATTATAGTAACTTAAAAGAACAAATAACAAAATTTCTCAAAATATGAATAATGTTCATTTTGGATGTAAAATTGTTATTTTTTATTAGAAATGGTACAAAATAGCATAATTTTGGTATTGCTTCTTGGTGTTTGCCATGAATTTGGCCAAATTTTTCCATCTCAACCTTCAAATTAACATTTTTGTGAGTTTTGACCCAATGTATTATAACAAAAGTAAAACATACTAAAATGTACAATAATATTTAGTAACACACCACCACATTCATATATATGTGAAGTTATATTGTTATGTACATTATATTTTAATATGCTTTCATATAATATATTATCTTACATTACACCTTAAAATGAATCACTTTAAGCAAAAAATTTATAAAATTTGGTTGAAAAATGAACATTTATTTTGGATGCAAAATTCCATTCTTTTAATTAAATGACACACCATAGCACACCCCCAATGATATTCCCAACAGCTTACCTTAAATTTGTCCAAATCCCATCATTCCAACCTATAAATCAAATATTTTTATGAATTATACTAGCACAAACTCTACTACATCATACTATAACAAGCTAAAATATGCTAAACAACAAGTAGTAATACACAATAGTATATTATAATGCATGATGCTACACTATGTTTTGTCATCCTATATTATAATACACTATAACATATTATATTATATTATATTGCATATCACATCACAAGGGATTGCTTAAGATAAAAATCATAAAATTAGTCTAAAAATAAAAAAACTATATATTTTAGTCATATTACTTACATATTTTATATTGAAACAATATATTATGTTGCCATACTCTATTATGAATTTGGCCAAATTCCACCATTTTAAAGTCTAAATCAACATTTTTATAAATAATGCTAGCATGGGATTGACATGATTGTAAAATACTAAAATAATTTAAAATTGAGAACAATATATTATGATATATGATGTTATGCTATCTACAACATATAATATTTATTTTGAACATAAAATCTTACTTTTTTACTACAAGTGGTGTATCACACCTTTGGTACTACAACCTAATTCCCACTTCAAATTTATCAAATTTCATCATCTAATTTATTAAATCAATATTTTTATGATTTATCTTAATATAGACTATAGGGCACAATACTATAATATACTAAAACATTTCAAAACATCTTATAACATCCAAAAACACATCACTACATGCTCAAATATATGATGCTACATTATACTATAATATATGGTATTATAATATGATTTAGGGTTAGGGTTTAGGGTATTCAATTCGCTAATAGTCAAGGGAAAGCCTCTTGAAGACATTTTCTTTTTCTATCATAATTATGTTAGGACTAGGTCATTCTTTAGATCTAGTCCTAATGACATCTTTATTCAAGGTTTACGGTTTAGGGTTAGGGTTAGTTTAGGGTTTAGGGTTAGTTTTGGGTTTAGGGTTTAGGACTTGTTTAGGGTTTAGAGTTTGGGGTTTAAGGTTTAGGGTTAGGGTTGTAGGTTTTAGAGTTTAGGTTTTATAGTTTTAAGATTTATGGTTTAGGTTTTTGGGTTTAGGGTTTAGGGTTTAGGGTTCTAGGTTTTAGGTTTTGGGTTTAGGGTTTAGTGTTTAGGGTTTAGGGTTTAGGAGTTTAGGTTTAGGGTATAAGTTTTAGTTTACAATTTAGGGTTTAGGGTTTATAATTTTTTTTAACAGAGAATAAATTCATATTCAACATTTCTTCTTTTTAATTTCATCAACCAAGTAGCACACCAAGTTCTCTAAGACATAAGAGATGACATAGATCAAAAATAAGCATGCATAGAGAAAATAACAAACCCTAGATAATTAGAACCATCTCTACTGTAAATACATAGTTCCATAAGCGATCTCGGATGATCATTCTTGATCTCTCGGTTCCCATCAGCTTGGCCTCGAGCGGGATCCACCATCATATCCCCCAATCTCTCCCTCAGCCACCATGATTATTGTATCCTCTATTGCTCCTCCCACATCCATAAGCACCACTACTCCAACCACCACCTCCATATCCATTAGCACTCCATCTCTCCCACCATTGATAATTGCCTCACTTGCCTTTGACCCGACCTAGATCTAGGAGCTTGGATGACGATGATGTTCCTGCCATCAAGGTTCTTCCCATTCTTAGGGTTTAGGTTTAGGTTTAGGTTTATTAGGTTTTAGGGTTTAGGTTTATCTTTCAATTTATCTTATTACTTTAGGTTTAGGTTTAGGGTTTGGGGTTTAGGGTTTAGGGTTAGGGTTTAGAGTTTAGGGGTTAGTGTTTAGGGCTTTTTTTTTTCTAAAACTTAAATAATTTCTTACCAAATAAGAAATTACCAAATAAAATAAGACATTATCCACTAACTAATAAAATAGGATAAAATAAAATGCATTTAAAAAATTCACCAAAGTAGTATTTCACAAAATGTTTTAACTACTAGAGACAATAAAATTTGATTTTATAGAAGGCTAACAAGCTTAGTCAAACAAGTTGAAACCCATATCATCATCAGATTCCTCAGCAGGCTCTTCCTTCTTCTCTTCCACTATCATAAATAGAGCAATAGTAGCAACAACAGGAATAGTAGAAGCATTAGGTGTAGCAGGCACATCAAATTTATGAGGATCCTTCAAATACTCCTTAACCTTCTCATATGGGTATGTGTATGATAATGATGAGGACATTCTTGTAAGCATTGATGAACATGTGGGGCAATAAGGGTGGGATAAGAGAGGGCGGTGAGAGAGAAGTGATCATTGAAAAGCTGCAAAACTTCTCGATGAGATCATCTTCAATGGTCAAGCACCTCGTGAACAAAACCATCATCATACATAGACTAGATGACAAGGCCATAATGGTCTATTCCTTAGCTTAGCAAGGAGAGTGGCCTCTGAAGATCCCACCTTATTTCCTTTCTTAATCAGCTCAACCAGATTGATAATTTCAATAGTGCCCTTATTGATCTTAATTGGGATGTTGAGAACTTGGAAGAAAGAAGTCTATGAAAGATCCAAACTAGTGTTACGTGGAAGAAACACAAAATAGGTAGGAGCACCAACTTTGCATTTCACAACCTCTTCGTTGACTTCTTTAAGATCACCTTTCAAAAAAATCAGCTCAATCGAGGTTTATGGTTAAGGGTTTAGGGTTTTAGGGTTTATGCTTTTAGGGTTTATGGTTTAGGGTTTAGGGTTTAGGGTTTATGGTTTAAGGTTTATGATTTAGGGTTTAGGGTTTAGGGTTGTAGGTTTAACGTTGTAGGTTTAGGGTTTAGGTTTAGTTTTATTGTTTAGCATTTAAGGTTTAGGGTTTAGGGTTTTTTTTTTAAATTAAGTAAACTAGTAGGTTTAGGTTTATTTAGTTTATTTAGTTTATTTTTATTTATTTTAACTTATATTATTTTATATTTTCAATTAGGTTTATTTTTTATTTTTATTTAGTTTAGTTTATTTATTTTAGGTTTATTTATTTTTAGTTTAGGGTTTTTATTTTAGTTTATTTTTTACATTTAAGTTTAGGATTTGGTTTAGGATTAGGTTTATTTTTTAGTTGAGTTTTATTTTTATTTTATTTAATAGGTTTAGATTTTATGTTATATTTTTAGGTTTAGGTTAATGTTTTTATTTCCATTTTATATGTTTACGTTTTAGGTTTTTATTTTAAATTGATTTTTAGGTTTTATATTTTAGTTTAGGTTTAGGATTATTTTTAGTTTATTTTATTTTATTTAATTTAGGTTTAGGTTTAGGTTTAATTTATATTAGGTTTAGTTTTAGGTTTTATTTATTTTAGTTTAGGTTTAGCTTTATTTTATTTTATTTATTTATTTTTTATTTTAGCTTTAATTTTTTATAGTTTAGGGTTTATGTTTTATTTTTTATTTATTTTTCGGTTTATTTTTTATGTTTAGGTTTTTATTTAGTTTTTATTTTATTTTATTTTATGATTTATTTTATTTTTATTTTATGTTTGTTTTTATTTTATTTAGGTTTTTTATTCTTAGGTTTATTTTTTTCAGTTTAGTTTAGGTTTTTATTTATTTTATTTTAGTTTATTTTTATTTTTTATTTTATTTTATTTTTAGGTTTAGGTTTAAGTTTTAGTTTAGGTTTTATTTTATTTTATTTTAATTATTTTATTTAGGTTTAAGTTTTACTTATTTATTTTATTTTTAGGTTTTATTTAGTTTAAGTTTTAAGGTTTTTAGCATTTAGTGTTTAGGGTTTAGGGTTTAGGCTTTAAGGTTTTAGGGTTTAGGGTTTTAGGGTTTAGGTTTTACAGTTAAGGGTTTAGGGCTTAGTGTTTAGGCTTTAGGGTTTAGGCTTTTTAGGGTTTAGAGTTTAGGGTTTAAGGTTTAGGGTTTAAAGTTTAGGGTTTAGGGTTTTAGGGTTTAGGGTTTAGGGTTTAGGGATAGGTTTAGGGTTTATGATTTAGGGTAGTTTTAGGTTTATTTATTTTTTTTATTTTTTAGGGTTTAGGGTTTAGGTTTTAAGTTTAGGTTGTTTTAGTTTAGTGTTTAGGTTTTAGTTTTTTTCTAAGAGAACAAATTCAGATTCAACATTTCTTCTTTTGATTTCATCAAGCAAGTAACACTAGGTTCTCTAAGATACGATGATATAAATAAAAATGAGCATGCATAGAAAATAAAAACCCTAGATAACTAGAATAGTCTCTACTGTAAAGACAGTTCCATAAGCAGCAGATCGGATTGGTCATTCTTCAATTTCTCAATTTCCCATCAGAACCACCCCGACCTCTCGAGTAGAAGGATCCACCATCATATCCCTGATCTCTCCCTCCGCCACCATGACGGTTATAACCTCCATCGCTCCTCCTACCTCCATAACCACCTTTGCTCACCACCTCCATATCCACCCACCTTTAGATCCCCATGACCAATTATGATAACCGCCTCCACCTTCGCCTCCTCAGATCTAGGCCCGCACGGTTGATAGTGATGTTTTTTGCCATCAAGGTTCTACCCATTCTTAGGATTTAGGTTTAGGTTTTTATTAGGTTTTAGGTTTAGGTTTATTTTTTTAATTTATTTAGTTACTTTAGGTTTAGGTTTAGGGTTTAGGTTTAGGGTTAGATTTAGGGTTTAGGGTTTAGGGTTTATGGTTTTTTTAAAAAAAACTCAAATGATTTATAACAAATAATAAATTACCCAATCAAAACAAGACATTATCCTCTAACAACTAATAAAATAGGATAAAATAAAATGCAATTCAAAAATTCACAAATAAAGTATTTCATAAAATGATTTAACTCTTAGAGATAATAAAATTTGATTTTGTAGAAGGCAAGTAAAGCTTGAACCCACCAAAACCCATATCATCATCATTAGGATTCCTTCTCTTCCTTAGGAATCCTTAATACTCTTCTTTAGGGAATGTATGTCGGTAAATCATGATGCGAGGAATTCTTGTAAGTGTTGATAAACATGTGGGTGCATTAAGGTTGGATAAGGGTAACAAAAGCAACATGGGAGCACCAACTTTGTAATTCCAACCTCTTCAGCGACTTCTTTAAGATCACCTTTATGAAAAAAATTAGCTCAGCGGGGTTTAGGGTTTAGGTTTAGGGTGTTTAGGATTTAGGGTTAGAGTTTAGAGTTTAGGGTTTAGGGTTTAGTGTTTATGGTTGACGATTTATGGTTTTTTAGGCTTTAAAATTTAGGGTTTTGTGTTTAGGGTTGTAGGTTTAGAGTTTAGGGTTAGTTTTAGGGTTTAGGGTTTAGGGTTTAGGATTTAGGGTTTAGGTTTTTTTAATTAAGTAGACCGGTAGGTTTAGGTTTATTTAGTTTATTTAATTAATTATTTATTTATTTTAGTTTATTTTATTTTTTATTTTTATTTAAGTTTATTTTTATTTTTATTTAGTTTAATTTATTCATTTTAGGTTTATTTATTTTAGTTTAGGTTTTTTTTAGTTTATTTTTTAAGTTTAGGTTTAGGTTTAGGTCTATTTTTTAGTTGAGTTTTATTTTATTTTATTTTTTAGGTTTAGGTTTAGGTTTAGGTTTTATTTTATTTTTTGTAGGTTTAGGTTTTAGGTTTTATTTTAGGTTTATTTTAGGTTTATTTTAGTTTAGGTTTATGTTTATTTTAGTTTATTTTTAGGTTTAGGTTTAGGTTTATTAGGTTTTAGTTTAGTTTATTTTAGTTTAGGGTCATTTGGGATCACTTTTGTTTTTTTGTTTTTATTTTTATTGTTTTGAAAACATGTTTGTTTAGAGTGTTTTTTTATGTGGTTTTATTTTTTATTTTCAAAAATAAAAATTATTATTTTAAAAATACTCTAAATATCTAAAAGATGTTTTAATTTTTAAAATAAGTATAATGAAACAAATTTATTTTAAACAAAAAATAAAACAAAATAAAATTACAAAATAAAATAAAAACAAAAGTGATCCCAAACAGACCAGGTTTAGGTTTATTTTATTTTGTTTATTTTATTTTTAGTTTAGGTTGAGGTTTTTTTAGTTTAGGGTTTAGGTTTTATTTTTATTTATTTTAAGTTTATTTTTTTAGGTTTAGATTTTTTATTTAGTTTTATTTTATTTTATTTTAGGTTTATTTTATTTTATTTTATGTTTAGTTTTTTATTTTATTTAGTTTTTTATTCTTAAGTTTATTTTATTTTTTAGTTTAGTTTAAGGTTTTCTTTATTTTATTTTAGTTTATTTTTATTTTTTATTTTATTTCATTTTTAGGTTTAGGTATAAGTTTTAGTTTAGGTTTTTATTTTATTTTATCTTTTTATTTTATTTAAGTTTAGGTTTTATTTATTTATTTTATTTTTAGGTTTTATTTAGTTCAGGTTTTATTTTTTTAGGTTTTTAGGGTTTAAGATTTATGGTTTAGGGTTTAGGGTTTAGGGTTTAGGGCTTAGTATTTTAGGGTTTAGGGTTTTAGGGTTTAGGATTTAGGGTCAGGGTTTAGGGTTTAGGGTTTAGCATTTAGTGTTTAGGCATTAGTGTTTAGAGTTTTTAGGGTTTAGGGTTTGAGGTTTTTTTTAACTAATTGGAATTTATTGCCCAGAAAAATAGGTACAAGAAGATCATATTAGAGACTAAACTTAAAAGAAAAAAACTACTCAAATGAGTTATAGGAGAACTTAAGAGTTTAGTCCCTAAACTAATACATCAAAGAGCAATAAAGAAAAAAACAAAGACAACTAAAAAAGCAAAAGAGAACAAGGGAAGAATCCGAGCTCAAAAGAACCTCCAAAGAGGAAGATCCATAAGAAAAGGAAACCTACAACCTACAACTGAAGATAACTCCAACCATCTAAGAAAAAAGAGACCATCAGTAAGACTCATGCTCCCTCCAAGAAGAAGAAGAGACCAAAAAAGAGAACCTACAACCTGCAATTCTTAGCTAGAAGGATCAAGAAAACATAAAGAGAAAAAACTCGAAGGATATGAGGAAAGAAGGATAATCACAATAATGTGGGTCATTAAATCCTAAGTGTATCCATCTTCAAAGAAGGGTTACAAATAAGAAAAGTCACCGACAAAAATCATGGAAAAATCCATCATATCATCATAGCCATCCCGAGAGAAATACAAACCTATCATAATACCAAGAAAAAAGTGAACTAGGAAATAGAAAGAGAGGAGACCAATAGATAAAATTAACATAAGGCAATCAAAAAAAATATGAACACCTCATAAAAATGAGAAAAGAAGCTCAAAAAAAAAGAAAAGAACCCTCAAAGACAAAGCCAAGGGAAAATAACACCAATCAAAGGCACAAGGAAGCAACCAAAGAAAAGGTAGCCACACAATAGAGGAAAATAATACAAGGAAGGAACAATAGACCAATCAACAAACACAAAAAAGGGAAAGCAAACAAAGTTAAAATAAATAGCTAGAGAAATAGCCAACCAATGGACAAACTACTCAAGGACAAAAGCCAACCACCACCAACAAAGAGCAAAGCACCAACCAAAGAAAAGCCAACATGAACAAACCACCGACACAAAACAACACCAAAGGGTAAAAAAAAACTAGCAAACAAAACCATAAACACCAAACCCAGGAGGAAAAATTAGCCAAGAAGCCAATACTCTAGATAAAAAGAAAACACAGCAGAAGCTCAACCAACAAAGAAAAAACTAGCTAGAAGAGAAAAGCTCTCAAGGACAAGAGAGATTATATCCAAGAAGCTTTGGAATGGGTAACCCTCGGCAAGTGAGAAGGGGTTTAAATCCGTACACTTTTTTCTTTTATCTTTTTGTAAACAATTTTATAACCGTTCCCTTTCTCCAAAAAATCTCCATCCGAAAATGAATAAGTATTGTTATAAATGGCATGGGAATCAGCAGAAGCTATCAATTTCAAAGAAGAGCATTCAGAATCATCCATAGCATTAGACAAAGGAAAATTAGAAATAGTATAAATTTTAGAATCATAAGTGAAAGGAGTAAAAATAGCTTTATTAAGAGGACATTTATCAATATTTTTACCTTACAAAATCAAGAGTATCCTCCTATCTTCATTCATAGAAGAAGAAGTAGAATCCATTTTTTTACAATCTTCATGTAAAGGATTAAAATAAGATTCAAATCCTTAGAAACACATAGCATATTACCAAAATTTTGAATAGAATTACCAGCCATAGAAAAACCATCATTTTGAACTATAATAGAACTATTCACAATGAGAGAATTGGCACAGGTATCTAAATATTATTTTTTAAAAGAAGGATAACCAATATTAATAAGATTGTCAGGACCAGAAGTTAAAATATCAAAAATAAGAACATTGTTTTCACCATAATTCTCAATCAAAGAAGGAAAAGAAATAGTCTCTTTCCCATGATCTAAAGAAGACATAGGAGAAAGTGAACCAACATCCAACTGATTGGAATAAATGATGTTACCATCAATAATATTCAAACCATCATCATGAAAGGACTTATGCACAGCATCCCAACCATTAGAATCATTAAACATAACATCTAAAGTCTTCCCTTTAATGAAATCATCAAAAGAGACATTTAGAGCATGATTATTAGTTTAAACATTTTCAAAAACATCAAAATTACATTTTGCATTAGACAAATCATTAATAAGTAAAACTTTTTCAGAAGATTCATAAATCTGGTTTTGTAAAACATTAGAATTTTGAAAAGTAGATTTCCCTTTATCCAACTTGAGAGAATCATCAATTTTTCCAACAATTAAGTTCTTATTGGTGTTTTTTTCCTAAGAGAGGGATGAGCAATAAAGAATTTAGAGATTTAATGCCCATGAATCTTACAATGATTACAAAAAAATGGGAAAGTTCTCAAAAATAACTTTTTGAAAATAACTGCATTTTTTTGAACCCAACCAAATTTCTTTTGGATATTTTTTAGTAATATCAATCTCCACAAGATTTTTAGCAATAGACGGTCTAGAAGAAGTAGATGTTGCTTGATCAACTTGCAAAGGCTAACCAAAAATTGACCCAATAGCATAAAAAATTGATGATAAAATAGATGAATCTGCAAGTTAAGTAAAGAAATCAAAATGGGAATAATAAGACACTTCATTAACATCAAACATGAAACACTTTAGAATATGCATTTGACAATTAAAACATTGTAATAATGCCTAGAAAAAATTCTTATGAATCAAGGTCATTAGAAAGTTTAATCAGAATAGGCCTTGCATTAATCAACCCAATAAAAAAAACCATATAAATTTAAACTATGAAAAAAAGAATGAATATCTTCCATCTTTGGCTATCTTCCATCTTTGGCCATTTAAATGAAAATTTTCTAATCAAAGAAAAAGCAAAAGGCTCAGCTAATCTTTCAATATCCTCATCTAAAATTATAATTGTTGGAGAACCTTTAAAAGTCATATGAAGAAAATTCAAAGGAGGCTCGGTGGAGGAATTCTTACTAGCTAAAGCCTCCTTGAAAGATTTTGTAACAGCAAGTAATTTAGAGGTAGGACTACCCAAAAAATTTGATGCCTTAGCGGGATCCATCGAAACATGGAATTTGCACCATGGATTTAAAGAAGCTGACGCCATGATAAGAATAGGTAGAGATCGGCCAAAGACTAACAATCTATAGGGAATCCAAGAGAGAAAGAGATCAAAAACTCAAAAAGAATAAGAGGGATCACAATATATTAATAAGAGGGTTTAGTTTAGTTTTAGGGTTTATGTTTTTGGTTTAGTATTTATTAGTTATTATTAGGTTTTATTAGTATTAGGTTATTATTAGTTTATTATTACATTTATGTTTAGTTTAGTTAGTTTAGTTTTAGTTAGGTTATTAGTTTAGTTTTATTAGTTTCAGTTTTAGTTATTACAATTTTAGGTTAGTTTGGGGGGGGGGGGTGAAGTTAGGTTTAGTTTATTAGTTTATTTGTTTGTTTGTTAGTTTATTTATTAGTTTAGTTTATTAGTTATTGGTAGTTAGTTTAATTATTATTAGGTAGTTATTTATTTATTTTATTTAGTTAGTTATCATTATTAGTTTATGGTTTTATTATTATTTAGGTTTTAGTTAGTATTGGTTAGTGGTTTAGTTTTATTAGTTTAGTTTTGTTAGTTTATTTATTAGTTTATTAGTTTATTTTATTAGTTTTATTAATTTAGTTATGGGTTTAGGATTATTAGTTTTTATTATTAGTTTTCTAGTTTAGTTTATGGTTTAGTTTTTTATTAGTTATTATTAGTTATTTATTATTTATAATTATTATTAGTTTAATTAGATGGTTTAATATTAGTTTTGTTTTATATTAGTTTTTTTTAGTTTATTATTATTATTAGTTAGTTTATTTAGCTAGTTAGGGTATAGGGTTTAGTTATTGAGTTAGTTTATTATTAGTTTATTATTAGTTTTATTATTATTATTAATTTACTTAGTTAGTTACTTATTATTATAATAATAATTATTATTATTATTATTATTATTATTATTAGCTTATTACTTTAGCTATTGCTAGTTAGTTTTATTATTATTATTATTAGTTCATTTATTAGGTTTATTAGTTTAGGTTTTAATTTAGTTATTTAGTTAGTTTTTTTATTTTGTTATTAGTTTATAAGAATTTAGGGTTTAGGATTTAGGGTTTAGGATTTTTTTTTTAAAAGTATTAAGTAAGGTAGGTTTAGTTTATGTAGTTTATTTTTATTTATTTTGTTTATTTTATTTTTATTTTTTTTATTTAGGTTTTTTATTTTTTTATTTTTTAGTTAATTTATTAAAGGTTTATTTATTTTAGCCAAGGTTTTTACTTTAATTTATTTTTTAGGTTTAGGTTTATGACTAAGTTTAATTTTTAGTTGAGTTTTATTTTTATATTATTTTTTAAGATTAGGTTTTATTTTTTATTTTTAGGTTTTGGTTTTGGTTTTTATTTTATTTGTTTAAGTTTAGGTTTTAGGTTTTTATTTTATGTTTATTTTTAGGTTTTATTTTTTTTAGTTTAGGTTTAGGTTCATTTTTACTTTATTCTATTTTATTTAGTTTAGGTTTAGGTTTAGATTTAGTTAATTTTAGATTCAGGTTTAGGTTTTATTTATTTTAGTTTAGTTTATTTTAGTTTAGGTTTAGGTTTAGGTCTATTTTATTTTATTTATTTTATTTTTCTTTTAGGTTTAGGTTTTTTTTTAATTTAGGGATTCTATTTTATTATTTATTTATTTTTAGGTTTGTTTTTAGGTTTAGGTTCCTATTTAGTTTTTATTTTATTTTATTTTATGTTTAGTTCTTATTTTTGAATACATTATAAAGCTTTTGGTTGAAGTATTAATGGTGTGCATAAGAGTTTATGGTTTAGGTATATTTTATTTTATTTATTTTATTTTTCTTATAGGTTTAGGTTTTTTTTTTAATTTAGGGATTCGATTTTATTATTTATTTATTTTTAGGTTTTTTTTAGGTTTAGGTTTCTTTTTAGTTTTTTTTAGGTTTTTTTATTTTACGTTTAGTTCTTATTTTATTTAGGTTTTTTATCCTTATTTTAATTTTGTTTCTTAGTTTAGTTTTTATTTTTATTTATTTTATTCTAATTTATTTTAATTTTTTATTTTATTTTATTTTTCAGTTTAGATTTTAGTTTAGGTTTTTATTTTATTTTTATTTTATTTTATTTAGGTTTAGGTTTTTTTCTTTATTTACTTTTAGGTTTTATTTAGTTTAGGTATAGGTTTTTAGGTTTTAGGGTTTAAAGTTTAGGGTTTTGGGTTTAGGGTTTTAGAGTTTATGGTTTTAGGGTTAGAGGTTTTAGGGTTTAGGGTTTAGGGTTGTGGTTTAGGGTTTAGGGAATATGGTTTAGTATTTAGGCTTTATGGTTTAGGGTTTAGTGTTTAGGGTTTTTAGGGTTTAGGATTTAGGGTTAGTTTAGGGTCTATGGTTTATGATTAGTTTCTGGGTTTAGGGTTTAGGGTTTAGTGTTAGTTTTATGTTTTAGGATATTATTTTTTTTAAAAAAAAAATTAAGTAAACCAATAGGTTTAGGTTTATCTAGTTTATTTAATTCATTTCATATTTTTATTTACATTTATTTATTTTTGGGTTTAGGTTTAGGTTTATGTTTGCTTTTTGTTTACTTTCATTTTTATGTTTTTTTTAGGTTTAGGTTTACATTTTATTTTATTTTTTTAGGTTTAGATTTTTGGTTTTAATTTTAGGTTTAGTTTTCTGTTTTATTTTTTAATTTTAGTTTAAGTTTGTTTTTTGTTTATATTATTTTATTTAGTTTAGGGTTTAGGTTTAATTTATTTTAGATTCAAGTTTAGGTTATATTTATTTTAGTTTAGTTTATCTTAGTTTCAGTTTAGGTTTATTTTATTTCTTTCATTTTTGGTTTAGTTTTTTTTTTATTTACGGTTTAGGTTTTATTTTTTATTTATTTTTAGGTTTAATTTCTAGGTTTATTTTTTGTTTAGATTTTTGTTTAGTTTTTATTTTATTTTACTTTAGGTTTATTTTTTTTATGTTTAGGTTTTATTTTAATTTGGTTTTTTATTTTTAGTGTTATTTTATTTTACTTTATTTTTTTTACTTTCATCTAGGTTTATTTTTAATTTTTATATTTTTTAGGTTTAGGTTTAGCTTATTATTTTATTTTTTTTGGTTTAAGTTCTAGGTTTTATTTTAGGTTTATTTTTAGGTTTTATTTTTTTAGTTTAAGTTTAGGTTTATTTTTAGTTTATTTTATTATATTTAGTTTAGGTTTTGAATCAGGTTTAGTTTATTTTAGGTTTACGTTTAAGTTTTATTTATTTTAGTTTAGTTTATTTTAGTTAAAGTTTAGGTTTTTTTTAAGTTTAGGTTTTTTTATAGTTTTGGGTTTTGGCTTTATTTTTTATTTATTTTTAGGCTTTATTTTAAGGTTTATTATTTTAGGTTTAGGTTTTTGTTTAGTTTTTATTTTATTTTATGTTAGGTTATTTTTTTATTAACATTTAGGTTTTAATTTGTTTAGGTTTTTTGTTTTCAAGTTTATTTTATATTTTTAGTTTAATTTATGCTTTTATTTATTTTATTTTAGTTTAATTTTTATTTTTTATTTTATTTTATTTTTATGTTTAGGTTTAGGTTTATTTTTATTTTAGATTTTTTATTTTATTTTATATTATATATTTTCTTGAGGTTTAGGTTTTTTGTTTATTTAATTTTTATTTTTTAATTAGTTTATGTTTAGGTTTTTAGGGTTTAGGGTTTACATTTTATTTATTTTTGTTTAGTTTATATCAGTTTAGGTTTATGATAATTTTAATTTATTTATTTTAGGTTTAGGTTTTTTTTTGTAGTTTAGGGTTTAGGTTTTAATTTCTATATTTAAATTTATTTTTTAGGTTTAGGTTTATATTTTATTTTATTATAGGTTTACATTTTATTATTTTTTGTTTTATTTTATTTTATGTTTATTTTATTTTTATTTGACATTTAGTTTTTATTTTAATTAGGATTTTTATTTTTAGGTTTATTTTATTTTTTAGTATAGTTTAGGTCTTTATTTATTTTATTTTAGTTTAGTTTTTTTATTTTGTTTTTACGTTTAGCTTTAGGTTTAAGTTTAGGTTTAGGTTTTAGTTTAGATTTTTATTTTATTTTATTATATTTAAGTTTAGGTTTTTTATTTATTTTATTTTTAGATTTTATTTAGTTTAGGTTTAGGTTTATAGCTTCTTAGTGTTTAGGGGTTAAGGTTTAGTGTTTAGGATTTTGGGTTTAGGGTTTAGGGTTTTAAGGTTTAGGGTTTAGGGTTTAGGTTTTGTTTATTTTAGTTTAGGTTTATGTTTATTTTATTTCATTTATTTTAGGTTTAGGTATTTTTTTTAGTTTAGGGTTTAATTTTTATTTTTTATTTTTAGGTATTGTTATGTTTATTTTCTTTGGTTTAGGGTTTTATTAGTTCTTATTTTATTTTATTTTTATTTTATGTTTACTTTTTATTTTATTTAGGTTTTTTATTTTTTATGTTTATTTTTCTTTTTAGTTTAGTTTTGGTTTTTGTTTATTTTATTTTAGTTTAGTTCTTATTTTTTTTATTTCATTTTATTTTTAGGTTTAGGTTTGTGTTTAGGTTTAGGTTTAGTTTTAGGTTTTAGTTTTTATTTTATTAAGGTTTAAGTTTATTTATTTATTTTATTTTAAGGTTTTTTTTAGTTTAGGTTTAGGTTTTTAGGTTTTAGGGTTTAAGGTTTATTGTTTAAGGTTTAGGGTTTAGGGTTTAGGGTTTAGGGTTTACGATTTAAGGTTGTAAGTTTTAAGGCTTAGGGTTTTGGGTTAAGAGTTTAGGGTTCTATGATTTAGGGTTTAGGGTTTAGGGTTTAGGGTTTATGGTTAAGTGTTTAGGGTTTAGGGTTTAGAGTTAGGTTTATGGTTTAAGATTTTGGGTTTAAGGTTTAAAGGTTTACGATTTAGGTGTTTGTGTTTAGGCTTTAGGGTTTAATTTTAGTTTTAGGGTATAGTTTAACTAGTTTATGGTTTAGGGTTTAAATTTAGGTTTAGTTTTTGTTTAAGGATAGATTTAGGGTTAGTTTAGGGTTGAAGGTTTAGGGTTTATGTTTATGTTTAGGTATTATTTATTTTAGTTTAATTTCTTTTAGTTTTGGTTTATGTTTATTTTAGGTTTAGGTTTTTTTTTTATTTTAGGGTTTAGGTTTTTATTTTAGGTTAGGTTTTTCTTTATTTTAGGTTTTTTTAGGTTTATGTTTTATTTTATTTTTATTTTAATTTTAGTTTAGTTTTATTTTATTTAGGTTATTTATTTATAGGTTTATTTTTTTTAGTTTAGTTTTGGTTTTTATTTATTTTATTTTAGTTTAGTTCTTATTTTTTATTTTCTTTTTGTTTTAAGTTTAGGTTTAGGTTTGGGTTTTTTTTTTCAGGTTTAGGTTTTTTATTTATTTTAATGTTAGATTTTATTTAGTTTAGGTTTAGGATTTTAAGTTTTTAGGATTTAAGGTTTAGGGTTTTTCTTCTTTTTTTATTTATATTTTTTTATTTTTTATTTTTTTATTTTTTATTTTTTTTGTTTATTTTTATTTTTTTTTGAAAACCCCATATAAGGTAATTTTATTGCCACAAGAAAAGTGTTATAAGGTCCTTGGATAAACCCATAATCTTGCTCAAAGGTTTAGAGAGTAAATCCATCTAAATCTAAAAAGAAAATAAGTAAACAAAATACAAATTGATTAACAAGGTTTAGTGTTTAAGGTTTATGGTTTAGGGTTTAGGGTTTAGGGTTTACGTTTTAGGGTTTAGGGTTTAGGGTCTAGGGTTGTAGGTTTTAGGGTTTAGGGTTTATGATTAGGGTTTAGGGTTTTAGGGTTTAGGGTTTAGAGTTTAGGATTTATGGTTTAGAGTTTTAGGGTTTAGGTTTACGATTTAGTGTTTAGTGTTAGGGATTAAAGTATAGGGTTTAGGGTTTAGGGTTTTAGGGTTTTAGGTTTAGGGTTAGGGTTTAAGGTTTAAGGTTTAATGTTTAGGCTTTAGGGCTTAGGCTTTTTTAGGTTTAGTATTTAGGGTTAGCTTAGGGTTTATGATTATATTAGGGTTTATTATTTTAAGTTTAAGCTTTTAGGTTCAGGGTTTAGGGTTAGGATTAAGGGTTTAGGGTTAGTTTAGCATTTAGGGTATAGGGTTTAGGGTTTAGGGTTTAAGGTTAGGGTTAGGATTTAGGGTTTAAGATGTAGTGTTAGGGTTTATGGTTTTTTTAAAAAAAAAATTAAGTAAACCGATAGGTCTAGGTTTATTTAGTTTATTTAGTTTATTTTTTATTTTTACTTAGGTTTATTTTTAGTTTTTATTTAGTTTAGTTTTTTTATTTTATGTTTATATATTTTAGTTTAGGATTTTTATTTTAGTTTGTTTTTTAGGTTTAGGTTTAGGTTTATGTTTATTTTTTAGTTCAAATTTTTTTTAATTTTTTTTTTTTTAGGTTTAGGTTTAGGTTTTAGGGTTATTTTTAGGTTTAAGTTTTGGTTTAGGTTTATTTAGTTTAGTTAAGGTTTAGGTTTTATTTAGTTTTAGGTTTTTTAGCTTTAGGATTTTTAGTTTTTAATTTTCTAGTTTAGTTTAGGTATGGGCTTAGGTTTATTTTAGGTTTAGGTTTAGGTTTAGGTTTTATTTTATTTATTGATTTATTTTATTTTAGTTTATTTTATTTAGTTTATTTTTTTAGGTTTAGGTTTAGGTTTAGGTTTCAATATTTTTATTTATTTTTATTTATTTATTTTAGTTTAGGTTTAGGTTTTTTTAGGCTTTAGGTTTAGGTTTAGGTTTAGGTATAAGTTTTAGGTTTAGGTTTAAGTTTAGTTTTTTTTTTTGTATTTTAGGTTTAGGTTTAGGTTTATTTTTTAGTTTATTTATTTAGGTTTATTTAGTTTAGGTTTTTAGTTTATTTAGTTTTAGGTTTAGGTTTAGGGTTTAGGGTTTTATAAGGTTTAGGGTTTAGGGTTGCAGGTTTAGGGTTGTAGGTTTAAGGTTTAGGGTTAGTTTTAGGGTTTAGGGTTTAGGGTTTAGGGTTTAATGTTTAGGGTTTAGGATTTAGGGCTTAGGGTTTTTTTTTTTAAATTAAGTAAACCAGTAGGTTTAGGTTTATTTAGTCTATTTAGTTTATTTATATTTTTGTTTTGGTTTATTTTTTTAATATTTTTTAGTTTAGTTTATTTATTTTAGTTTAGGTTTTTTATTTTAGTTTATTTTTTAGGTTATGGTTAAGGTTTATCTTTATTTTTCTGTTTAGGTTTATTTTTATTTTATTTTTTAAGATTAGGTTTTATTTTTTATTTTTAGTTTTAGGTTTAGGATTTTATTTTATTTTTTTAGGTTTAGGGTTTAAGTTATATTTTAGGTTTACTTTTAGGTTTTATTTTTTAGTTTAGGTTTAAGTTTATTTTTAGTATATTTATTTTACTTAGTTTAGGTTTAGGTTTAGGTTTAGTTTACTTTAGGCTTAGGTTTAAGTTTTATTTATTTTATTTTAGTTTATTTTGGTTGAGTTTATTTTAATTTTATTTAAGGTTTACGTTTTTTTTTTAGTTTAGGGTTTAGGTTTTATTTTTTTATTTATTTTTAGGTTTTATTTTTTAGGTTTAGGTTTTTCTTAGTTTTTATTTTATGTTATTTTAGGTTTTATATATATTTAGTTTAGTTTATTTTATTTAGGTTTTTTTATTTTAGTTTATTTTAATTTTTTAGTTTAGTTTAGGTTTTTTATTTATTTTATTTTAGTTTAGTTTTATTTTTTATTTTATTTTATTTTTTTTAGGTTTAGGTTTAGGTTTTATTTTATTTTATTTATTTAGGTTTAGGTTTTAGGTTTTTAGGGTTTAGGGTTTAGGGTTTATGGTTTACGGTTTAGGGTTTAGGGTTTACAGTTTGTGGTTTAGTGTTTAGGGTTGTAGGTTTTAGGGTTTAGGGTTTAGGGATTTGGGATTAGGGTTTATGGTTTAGTGTTTAGGGTTTAGGGTTTAGGGTTTTAGGGTATAGGGTTTCGGGTTTAAGCTTTAGGATTAGTTTTAGGGTTTAGGGTTTTATTTAGTTTAGGTTTAGGTTTTTAGGTTTTTAGGGTATAGGGTTTAGGGTTTAGGGTTTTTGGTTCAGAGTTTAGGGTTTTAGGGTTTAGGGTTTAAGGTTTTACGGTTTAGGGTTGTAGGTTTTGTTTATTTTAGTTTTGTTTATTTTAGTTTAGGTTTATGTTTATTTTATTTTGTTAATTTTAGGTTTATAGCTTTTTTTAGTTTAAGGTCTAGATTTATTTTTTAGGTTTAGATTTTTATTTAGTTTTTATTTTATTTTATTGTTTGTTTATTTTATTTTTATTTTACATTTTGTTTTTAGTTTATTTAGATTTTTTATTTTAGGTTTATTTTTTTTTTTTAGTTTAGTTTAAGTTTTTGTTTATTTTATCATAGTTTAGTTTTTATTTCTTATTTATTTTTATTTTTAGGTTTAGGTTTAGGTTTATGTTTTAGTTTAGGTTTTTTATTTATTTTATTTTTTTATATTATTTAGGTTTAGGTTTTTTTATTTATTTTTTTATGTTTTATTTTGTTTAGTTTTAGCGTTTAGGGTTTAGTGTTTTGGGGTTTACAGTATAAGGTCTAGGGTTGTTGATTTTAGGGTTTAGGGTTTAGGATTTAGGGCTTAGGGTTCAGGGTTTTAGGGTTTAGGGTTTAGGGCTAGGATTTTAGGGTTTATGGTCGTAGGTTTAGGGTTTAGGCTTAGTTTTAGGGTTTAGGGTTTACGGTTAAGGTTTTTTTATTATTTTTTTAAAATTATGTAAAGGGGTAGATTTAGGTTTATTTAGTTTTTTTTAAATATTTTAGTTTTTATTTTTTTTATTTTCTTTAGGTTTTTTTTATTTTTATATAGTACAGTTTATTTACTTTAAATTAATTTATTTTAGTTTAGGTTCTATATTTTAGTTTTTTTTATTTTGGTTTAGGTTTATGTTTAGGTTTATTTTTTTAGTTTAGTTTTATTTTTATTTTATTTTTTAGGTTTAGGTTTTAATTTTTATTTTTATGTTTAGGTTTAGGTTTTTATTTTATTTTCTTTATTTTAGGTTTTAGGTTTTTATTTTAGTTTTATTTTTAGGTTGTATTTTTTAGTTTAGATTTAGGTTTATTTTTGGTTTATTTTATTTAATTTTGTTTAGGTTTAAGTTTAAGTTTAGGTTTAGATTTTATTTATTTTTGTTTAGTTTATTTTAGTTTAGTTTTTAGTTTATTTATTTTTATTTTAGGTTTAGGTTTCTTTTTTTTTAGTTTAGGGTTTAGGTTTTATTTTTATTTTATTTTAGGTTTATTTTTAGGTTTATTTTTTAGGTTTAAGTTTTATTTAGTTTTATTTTATTTTATTTTAGGTTTCTTTATTTTTTATTTTAGGTTTAGTTTTAATTTATTTAGGTTTGTTATTTTTTTAATTTAGTTTAGGTTTTTTATTTACTTTATTTTAGTTTAATTTTTTAATTTTATTTTATTTTCTTTTTAGGTTTAGGTTTTGGTTTTGGTTTTAGTTTTTTTTTTTTTTTGGTTTATGTTTTATTTTTTTATTTTATTTTTAAGTTTTATTTAGTTTAGGTTTAGGTTTTTAGCTTTTTAGGGTTTAGGGTTTAGGCTTTAAGGTTTAAGGTTAGTTTAGGGTTTAGGGTTTAGGGTTTTTTAGAGAATTAAGAATTTTATTACCATAAAAGAAGGGTACAAGGTCCTTAATAGGGTGAAGCTCAAAGATCTACCACTCAAAGAGCTACAAGAAACCTAAATATCTAAATCCCTATCTAAGTACAATAAAAGAGAAATTAAAATAGAAATAATAGAAATACAATAACAGAGCAATACAACTCATAAAATTAGTAAAGGAAATAATCAACAATAACACGATAACCCTTCAAGCACAAGTTGAGTAATACCCTTAACACTAAATGAATCCGCAAACAACTAAAGAAGAAATAAGCATACTAGAATGAAGCTTAAGCACATAATAAAGAACAAAATAAGAAAAAACTTTCAAATAAGGCTTAGGCTCAGTCATCATCATCTTAAGGGGCAACCACATATGTGAGCATCCAAACTTCAATTGGGTTTAATTGGGTCCAATCATGGCTTTGGTTAAGTTCAATAATCAATTTGGAATGAACTTGAGCCATTGGTTGCAATTAATTTGCTTTATATTTTGATTTGACCAAATTTTATCTTTTAGGTCAATTTGGGTCAACTTGGGTAAGAGGACCAATTGGGTTTGGTTTGACTTAATTGAAGGTTTCAAGGGATTTAGCTTAGGTTGTAATTTGGCTAGTTTGGGTTCATATGGGTAAAGGGGTTGACTAGGTCAAATGACCAAGTTGACTTAGTTTGACCCAATTTATGACAATTGATTAACTTAGGGTGATCAATAATCATGATGGGAGGTTTTGATGGGCTTGGTTCAATCCAATTTGGGTAGGATTAGAGCTTGGCTCAAATAGGTCCAATTGGCCAGTTTGGGTCAAGTGGACCAATTGGGTTTAGTTGGCTTGATTTTGGGTTGAGTTTGAATTATTTGAGTTTATATATGGATTTGGGATTGATATATAAATTTAATTGCAATTGGCTTGGGTTCAAATGGGTTTTGGTTTATTTGAACTATTCAAGTCAAAAAGATTAAGTTGGGTTCGACTTCGATTGATTTTGGTTTGGCTTAATGATTGTAGATTTCATTTATATTTGTGAATATGATTGAAGGTATGATTAATTCATGAGAAAATTAATTGAATTTGTGTTTTGGAATAAAAAAATTTGGCTAAGTCCATGGATTTAAGTCATGTGGCTTAAGTTTGGATTTTGATTTAGTTTGATTTAGGTTTGATGACCTAAATGTATATTTCATTTAAATTTATGAAGATTATTGAAAATATGTTTGATTTGTGAGAAAATCAATTGAGTTTGACTTGATTTGGATTAAGATTTGGCTAAGTCCATGGGATAGACCATATGGCTTAGGAATGGTTTTGATTTAATTTGATTTAGTTTTGATCATTTGAATGTAGTTTTGATTTATATTTAGGAAGATAATTGAAGATATAAATTGATTATAAGAAAATCAATTAATTTTAGATTGATTTGGATTAAGATTTGGCTAAGTCCATGGGATAGGTCATATGGCTTAGAAGGGTTTCAAGTTTGGATTTGATCATGGGCTTCAATCATTTGGTTTTGATTTGGATTTGAATTTGATGTTTGAATTGAACTTGAGGGTTGGTTTGAGAAGGTGAACATGGATTGGATTTGGTTGTAGGGTGGGTGGATTATCCACAATAACCTAATCCTATGGTTGACCCTTCTAAGTCTTTAGGCTTAGGTTAAGCATTTACCTAATTGTTGGAAGTGTCTTATGACTAAGGAAGTCTTAGTGTCTATAAAATTGCTAAGTCTAAGATGGGAAGATTGAATCTTCACTCCAAAAGTGAGGTCAATAGACCTTTAGCTCCATAGTGTTGCCCAGATAGAATGGAAGATCGAGCCAAGTTTCACATTATATGGATACATCTTTGAATGCTTAGCTTAGGAGACCATGGATACATGAGAACAGCATAGTTTCATCCTCTCTACATCACTATATGAAGTTCATGATAGGTGGGATCATCTAATGTATCAAAGGAGATCTCAACCCATTTATAGTTCACGAGGTCAGCATATATGAGGATGTAGCTTACTACCTCCTTCAAAATCAACAATTCTATTCTTGCGAACTTGGCCAAGGTTTAAAAATAAAAGAAAAAGAAATAAATAAAATGAAAGAGAAAAATAAAAAGAAAAGAAAAGAGAAAATGAAAAAGAAAATATAAAGGAGCGAAAATAGACTTAGAGGAGGAAGTGGAGCCTGACATTAGATTCTACCCATAATTCGTTACTCCATTTAAACATATGGGTAGGATGATTAGACCTCTACCAAGGAGGAAGAAGCGTTGGTCGCAGGGGATGAAAACCTCCTTATTGGCCACCCAATAGAAAATATGTCCTAGCTACAGAACACTATCCATATAGACTTAGAATCTATTTCATAAGATGAGTCTTATGGTTAGCACACCACTATTCTCGAATGGATTGGTGACACTTGAGCAGATAGCAATGAAGATGGAGCAAAGTAAGCATAAGTGTATCCAAGTCTATATGTGAAACTTAGGCATCGTTGGGAACTTTGCTCTAACCCCACTTTCTTCTCAAAAGTTGAGGGTTTGGTAGTTAAGGAAGCCCCTAAGTCATCCAGTGTGAAGACTCGAGGTTCTTTCTAGAGCATCATCCTCAAGTCAAGAAGTTGATGTAGAACTTGAGGATGATTCATATAAAGATTTAATAGAAAGGGTTAATCTCACATACTTGGTCAAAGGACAAGGCAGACTACCTCGAAATAATATGGAAGAACAGATGCAAAATCTCTCAATCAAGATCGAGACTAGGATCCAATATAGTGGGTCCAATCGATGATGATGATTACTGTTTAATCATCACCAATCATTTAGAATATGATAGGTTTTTTTCAAATCACAATAACTCATATGAGGAGCTGTGCTTAGAAACTTCAGATGATCCATGTGATTTTGAAGTCAAAGATGCACTGCTAGAGTTTGAAGAAAAGATCAAGTCAACCATCGATGAGCTCAAGGAAATCAAATTAGGGACTGAAGAAGATCCACGCCTGACATACATTAGTTCTTTATTGAACAAAATTGAAACCAATGACTTAGTTAGGCTATTGACTGAGTTTAAGGACTACTTTGTAGGTTATAAAGAGATGCTTGGATTGGCTCCTAATGTAGCAGTCCATAAACTAATAATAGAGCCTATTCCTAACCCTATCAAGCAAGCTCCTAGACGCATGCAATTAGACAAAGAATAATAGGTCATTTATGAAGTTAAGAAACTAATTGATGCTGGCTTCATCTGAGAAGAAAAATATCCTAGCTGCTTAGCTAGCATCATCCCAGTTAAGGAAAAGAATGGCCAAATTGACATATGCTTCAATATTAGGGATTTAAATAAGGCATGTACAAAAGATGAATTTTCACTACTAATCTTGGAGCTAATGGTGGACATTGCCTCATCTCATGCAGTATTCTCTTTCATGGATGGCTCATCTGGATATAACCAAATAAAGATGGCCCATGAAGATGAAAGAAACACTGCTTTTAGAACCCCGATCAGAATCTATTACTATAAGGTCATGCCTTTCAGCCTTAAAATCGGTGCTACATAATGACTTGACGAATCTTTGATGAACTCATTCATCATCAAGTTGAGTGCTATGTTGATAATCTCATGGTCAAAAGTAGAGAAAAGGAAGACCATCTCTTTGACTTGAGAATAATTTTTGAACAATTAAGATAATTTAACCTCAAAAGGAACCCCCTGAAATGTGCATTCAGAGTAGCTTCAGGGAAATTTCTTGGGTTTGTTGGCTGACACCAGGTAATCCAATCGATCTGAAGAAGATCAAGGAAATATTAGAAATGCTACCCCATAAAAGTTTAACTCAACTCAGATCATTCCAAGGGTGGTTCGCATATCTAAGACACTTTATATCCAACCTTTCAGGAAGATGTCAGCCATTCTCAGCACTTGTCAAAAAAGATTCCAAGTTTAAGTGGGATTACAAGTCTCAGCATGCCTTCAAAGACATCAAGCATTACCTAATGATGCCACCAGTTCTAGTAGCCCCTTTCCTAGGCAAGCCTCTCATACTTTACATTGCTACATTAGATGACTCCCTTGGTTCTTTATTGGCCCAAGCAATTAAGAAGGATACTCTACTACCTCAATCATCTAATCCCTCGAGGCTATTTATCCACCCATTGAGAAGCATTGCCTAGCTTTAATCTTTGCATCCCAAAAGCTATAGCACTACATGCTTTATCATAAGGTAAACTTAATCTCTATAATCCACTATAGTATCTCATGACATGGCTGATGCTATTCGGATGGTTGGCATGACTTTCCATGATCCTCTTATAGTTTGACATTACCTTCGTACCCCTCCGTGTGGTGAAAGGATAAGTGCTAGCAGATTTCTTGGTAACACACCCACTTCCTATTGACTCTCTGATTAGTGATGATCTCCTTGATGAACAAATCATGAACATAGGAGATACTAGCATTCACCACTGGGAGATGTACTTTGGTGCAGCTTCCTCTCAAAGAGGAGAAGAACCATAATCTACTATTCTAGGAAGGTAGGGGTAGGAATAATTCTCTTAACTCTGGACGGTGACGTGATGAGATTCTCATATCATTTGTCCAATCCTTGCACTGACAATGAGGTTGAATATGAGGCTCTAATTGTCAGTCTAGAGTTAGCCATTACTCTAAGCATCTAGAACATCAACATCTTTGAGGATTCTCAACTAGTTATCAACCAAATCATTGGATCCTATAAGGTTATAAAGCCCAAGCTCCATCACTACCATAAGTACACCATGGAGTTGTAGGCCCAAATCCTAGAGGTTACCATTTATAAGATTCCTTAAGAGAGAATGCCATAGCTGTATGCAAGCTTGCCAAGGAGTTGGCATGTCTAGAAGGTGAGTCCATATCAATAAAAGTCAAAATTAGACAAGTCTTATCCCTTATTGATATTGAACTCATAAAAAAGTGCTCTCGTGAAGGGGAGGTTTCCATTGCTAAGAAGGATGATGAGTTAGATTGGAGGCAACCATTGATGGATTACCCAAATAAAGGCAAACTACCTCAAGAGAGTCTCAATCCCATCAGATGAACTAGAAAGCACTTTCCTATGCTCTTGTGGATGGTGTCTTATACCAGTGGTCTTTCGATCATATGTGATTACATTATTTAGACATGCATGAAGCCCGTAAGATCATGACCGAGGTACACTTAGTATTATGTGGAGCCAACCTATCTGGTTTGAAGATGAAAGCCAAGATCAAGAGATTAGGATATTATTGGATGTCGATGATCAAAGATTGTATGGATATGACTAGGTGATGCCACCAATGTCAAATAAACGGTGTGGTCCTACACCAACCAACCAACATTCTACATCTTACACTGGCCTCATGGCCATTCGAGTGTAGGGGTACCGACATAGTGGGTCCGATTGATCCTCTTTCTTCCAAGGGTCATTAGTTCATCTTAGCTACTACTGACTACTTTTCCAAATGGGTGAGGGCGATTCCCCTCAGAGAGGTCATAGCTCAACATGTGCACCAATTTTTAAGGAACCAAATCATATATAGGTTTGGAGTGCCACGATGAATTATATCTGATAATGATATTACATTCAAGAGCACTGAGATCAACAACTTTGCCATGAGACATAATATAAATTGGAGATATTCTACCATCAACCACCTGAGGGAAAATGGCTTAGTAGAAGCCTTCAACAAAACTCTCATCTAAATACTAAAGAAGACACTCGACAACAACAAGTAATAGTGGCATGACCAGTTAGTTGAAGCCTTGTGGGCCTACCACACCATATATATATCTCTAGCTCAGTCTACTCATTTCTCCTTAGTGTATGGGTTCAAAGCAATTCTACCATTAGAAGTCCAACTCCCATCACAAAGGATAGCTGTGGGTAGCAAGATCACAATAGAGCAAAACACCAAGTTGTAGTTAGAAGAGCTCGAAGGTTTGGAGGAGAGACGTCTGTGAGCATGCAAAACCGAGAGACAAAGCTAAAATGATTTAAGCTCACAACAAGTTGGTCTCATGGAGCTTTTCAAGTAAGAGAGCTTATTTTAGTTTTAAAGAGATCGATTATTGCCAGTCGTAAGATGAGAGGCAAGTTTAAACCCACATGGGAAGGCCCTTTTTCTATAGAGAAGACCTACCAAGGAGGATCTTATCAGCTTATTAATAATAAGGAAGAGCACCCAATGCTTCCAATCAATGAGTTCTACTTAAAGAAAAAATATAAATCATGTTTGAAAATAATTATCATAAATGATAATTCCATTTAGAATTCAATCTCTTCCATGTCAAAAGTATTCTTATTTGTGAATCCACCATGATGTATTTAGGGTAGGTGTAAGGACCCCGAGTGGTGCCTTATCCTTCATCAACACAACATAAATACAAACTACATAAAAATATATAAAATAAACACATATTCTTTATCTCGGGCTACTCTGAGTTGAGATAACGCCCCCAGTGACACTCACTCAGTAGCTGCTCTAGGTCGGGCTGATGTGCTACCCTGCTAGTGTCACCTTAGTGGTGTTCTTTCCTTGGAGGATGTATGTTTGCTACACTTTCATTCCTTACTTGGCCATTGCACACCAATAAGCACCTTATTAGTTTGGTAGGCCTTAATATGTGGCTAGTAAGCTACCTCATGTTGGCTTCGTTTAAGAGGATGTGAGTCTCCTATGCTCTCTTCTTAGATTAGCCTTACATTATGGGTCAAGTATATTTGAGGTTTAGGATAAGTCTTCTAGTGGATCCTTCCCTCCTAACTACTTCAAGTCTGGGTCCAGTCCTTCTTCAAGGCTCCCCAATTAGTAGTCACTCTGGGTCAGATAACATCTGTCCTACCACTGACAGACTATCCCGATGATCAGTTCCACTTGGAAAGTTGTAGGCCTACATGCTTTCTTTCCAAATTGATCATTGTACACTGATGGGCACCTTAAATTAGTTGGTTCTTACTATGCTGATGGATACACCTTAGGTTGGTTTGTTTCTTGCACCTTAGGTTACATTACTCTTGGCAGATGTAAGTCTACTATGCTTTCTCCTTGAGTTGGCCACCATACACCTATAGACTTTCTTTTCAGGCTCGAGATAACCCCTATCAACACCTCCCCTTGGACTATATTTGGATCACATCCTTTTGACCCAATTTAGACACTACGAGTTACTATCATTGCACAGTTCCCCTTTCATAGTAACCACCCCTGTGGTTGGAGAATCCATCTTGTTGATGTGCATATTCTCCTTTGGTCCAATAAATCTGATAATGGTCAAGGCTTACATAGACACTTCTCAGTGTGTTCGCTCGCACACCAACAGGGTCCATGCAAACTATAAACAAAATATATATTGACTTGTGGATTAGGTGGACACCCCTTGTGGTACCTTTTCCTAAGTCAGCATCCTATCTTTAGGGTAGTGTCAGCAAAACTCCCTATAAGAATTGCCTGACTACACTTGAGTTGATATAAGTCCCTAGTGACATTCACTCAATAGTCACCCCTAAGTCAGTTCAATTTGTTGTGCTACCAACAAGTCACCCTAGAAGTTGTTCCCTGCTTTAGAAGATCTAAGTCTACTATGCCTTCTTCCTAGCATAGCCATTGCACACTGAAAGGCAACCCCTTAGGTTGGCTAGCTCTACACCATAACTAGTAGACTATCCCTTTGGATTTGTAAATCTGAGATAGGACAAGTCCAATATAGCCCCTTCTCAGTGGGTCCATCGCATACCGACATGGTCCATAAATTAAATCGATCAAATTTGACCAAGCTCACATCCCCAGTGTATATACCCTCAATTTGAAATCAAACTAAAATAAACAAACCATATCAAGACACATGAATTTAAGATAAAATTAATCCTGGCTAATTTTGAGTTGACATAGGTCCCTAGTGGCATTCACTCAGTAGTTGCCTTAGTTCAGGTTCAATTTGTTGTGCATCCAACAAGTCACCCTAACTGTTGTTCCTCACTTTGGAAGATGTAAGTCTGCTATGCCTTCTTCTTAGCACAATTGTTGCACATCGAAAGGAAACCCCTTAGGTTGGCTAGCTCTACCCCACGGTAGACTATCCCTTTGGATTTGTAAACTTGAGGTAGGTCAAGGCTGTAGCCCTTCTTAGTGGGTCCATCACACCAACAGGTCCATGCATTAACTCAGATTAAATTAAACCCAATTTGATTTTCTCCAGTGGAGTTAAATCACATCCTTCTCCCCAATGGAGCCCCAAATCATATATAAACAAGTCAAGCAAACAAATCAAATTCAAAACCAACCTCCCCAGTGGAGCAAAATTAAACCAACTCACCCAGTATGGTCTAAATCAAAAAAAATACAACCAAACTCTTATTCCTAGTGGATACATCCTTAAACAAATCAATGAAATCAAACTAAAATCCTAATCCCCAACGGATAGCTTGAACCTGCTTCTCTAATGGAAGGTTCATATACCCGATTCCTAGTGGACTCGAGCCCATATCTCTAGTAGATATGCCTCCACATCAATTAAAATAAAAAAAATTAAAGTCATTTCGATCTTAATCCTTGGTGGGTTATAGATTCTTATCTCAACGGATCTTCTTTCCATAAATCAAATTATCAAATCAAATTCAAACCTTATTATCCCCAGATTTTTCTTCTATGCCCTTGACATAAACCCCTCACATGTCATATTCAATGCATGTGTGATCCACTAGAGGATCTCTCTCCATATCCTTAACATGGAATTCTCATCAAATCTTATTTCTTCTCTTATGCACACCTTTAATACTTCAACCAAAAGCCTAACAATGTCTTCATTCAAATTACATCATCTTAACATTATAATCAACATTTTATGATTTATAACGGAGCAAGCTCAAACTAACTATGCAATATCATGCTAAACATATTATAGTGTGAATTAACACACTGAATTATATTATAATATATGATGTTATATTATAATTTGCTATAATATAATTTATTGTCTAACATTACACCTCATTAGAATCACTTAGAAGGAACAAATAACAAAATTTTCTTGAAATATGAATAATGTTCATTTCGGATGTAAAATTGTTATTTTTATATTAGAAATGGTACAAAATAGCATAGTTTTAGTGTTGCTTCTTAGTGTGTGCAATGAATTTGGCCAAATTCTTCCATCTCAACCATCAAATTAACATTTTTGTGAGTTTTGACCTAATGTATTATAACAAAAGTAAAACACACTAAAATGTATAATAACATTAACACCACTACATTCATATATATATATATATATATATATATATATGAAGTTATATTATTTTACATTACACCTTAAAATGAATTTCTTTAAGGAAAAAATTTATAAATCTTGGTTGAAAAATAAACATTTATTTTGGATGAAAAATTCCATTCTTTGATTAAATGACACACCATAGCACACCCCCAATGTTGTTCCCTAAAGCTTACCTTAAATTTGGCCAAATCCCATCATCGTAGCCTATAAATAAGTATTTTTATGAGTTATACTAGTACAAACTCTACTACATCATACTATAACAAACTAAAATATGCTAAACAACAAGTAGTAATAGACAATAGTATGCTATAATGCATGATGCTACACTATGTTATGGAATCTAATATTATAATACACTATAACATATTATATTGTATTATATTTCATTTCACATCACAAGGGATTGCTTAAGATAAAAATCATAAATTTACTCTAAACAATAAAAAAAACTATATATTTTAGTCGTATCAATTACATATTTAAAATTGAAATGATGCCATGCTCTACCTATAATGAATTTAGCCAAATTCCACCATTTTAAAGTCTAAATCAACATTTTTAAAAATAATGCTTGTGTAGGCCCATCTGCATGATTGTAAAATATTGAAAGAATTTAAAATGTGTAGAATAATATATTATGATATATGATGCTAGACTATGCGACAACACATAATATTTATTTTGAACATAAAATATTACTTTTTTAGACTAAAGTGGTAGCACACCTTTGGTACTACAACATAATTCCCACTTCAAATTTAACAAATTTCATCATCTAATATATTAAATCAATATTTTTATGATTTATATTAATATAGACTATAGTGCATAATAATAATATGCTAAAACATTTCAAAACATCTTATAACATCCCAAAACACATCACTACATGCTCAAATATATGATGCCACATTATACTATAGTATATGGTAATTTATATGATTTAGGGTTATGGTTTAGGGTATTCAAATCTCTAATAATCAAGGGAAAGTCTCTTGAAGACATTTTCTTTAGCTACTATAACTATGTTAGGATTATGTCATTCTTTAGAGCTACTCCTAATGACATCTTTATTCAAGCTTTTCAGTTAGGGTTTAGGGTTAGTTTAAGGTTGAGGGTTTAGGGTTTAGGGTTAGTTTTTAAGGTTTAGGGTTAGGGTTTAGGGTTGTATATTTTAGGGTTTGAGGTTTATAGTTTAAGTATTTAGGGTTTAAGGTTTTTGGGTTTAGGGTTTAGGGTTTAGAATTTATGGTTTAGGGTTTAGGGTTTTGAGTTTTTATGGTTTAGAGTATAGGGTTTAAGTTTTACTTTAGGATTTAGGGCTTAGGGTTTAGGGTTTAGGGTTCAAGGTTTTTTTTAAAATAGAGAATACATTTAGATTCAAAATTTCTTCCTTTTGATTTGATCAACCAAGTAGCACCCCAAGTTTTTTAAGACACAAGCAACAACATAGATAAAAAATGAGCACCCATAGAGCAAATAAAAAACCCTAGATAAGTAGAATCATCTATACTAAAAGGACATAGTTCCAGAAGCAGTAGATCGGATTAGCCATTCTTCAGTTTCTCTAGTTCCCATTTGAACCACCCCTACCTCTCAAGTAGCAGAATCCTCCATCGTATCCCAGATCTCTCCCTCCACCACCACCACCATGGCTATAACCACCATCCCTCCTCCCGCCTCCATAACCACCACTACTCTGACCACCACTTCCATATCCACCAGCACCTCTATATCCCCCACCACCACTACAATAATCGCTACCTCCGGCTTCACTTCCACCAAATCTGATCCAAGTTGGTTGGTGATGTTCATATTGGTTCTCATTCTTAGGGTTTAAGGTTAGTTTAGGGTTTATGGATTTAGTGTTTGGGGTTTAGGGTTTAGGGTTGTAGGCTTTAGGGTTTAGGGTTTTAGGGTTTAGGTTTATGATTTATGGTTTAGGGTTTAGGGTTTAGTTTTATTTAGGTAAAGGTTAGGGTTTATGGTTTAGGTTATTTGTAGTTTAGTTTAGGATTTAGGTTAGTTTTAGGTTTAGGCTTTTAAAAAAAAAAAAGTATAGGTTTTAGTATTTAGTTTATTTATTATTTATTTTAGTCTATTTTATTTTTTATTTTACTTAAGTTTATTTTTATTTAATTTAGTTAATTTATTTTAGGTTTATTTATTTTAGTTTATTTTATAGGTTTAAGTTTATTTTTAGTTGAGTTTTATTTTTATTTTATTTTTTAGGTTTAGATTTTAGTTTTAATTTTTAGGTTTAAGTTTGGGTTTTTATTTTATTAATTTAGGTTTAGATTTTAGGTTTTTATTTTAGGTTTATTTTTAGGTTTTATTTTTTATTTTGTGTTTTGGTTTATTTTTGGTTTATTTTATTTTATTTTGTTTAGGTTTAGGTTTAGGTTTAGTTTATTTTAGGTTTAGGTTTAGTTTTTATTTATTTTAGTTTAGTTTATTCTAGTTTAGGTTTAGGTTTACTTTTATTATTTTTTTCTTATTTTATTTTTATTTTAGGTTTAGGTTCTTTTTTTTAATTAAGGGTTTAGGTTTATTTTTCTTTATTTTAGTTTATTTTTAAAGTTTAGGTTTTATTATTTTTATTTTATTTTATTTTAGGTTTATTTTAATTTTATTTTAAGTATATTTTTTATTTTATTAAGGTTTTTTATTTTTTTTAGTTTAGTTTAGGTTTTTTTATATTTTATTTTAGTCTAGTTTTTATTTTATTTTTTATTTTTTTTTAAGTTTAGGTAATAATTTAAGTTTTTATTTTATTTTATTTTGGTTTATTTTTTTTTTATTTTTTTTTTAAAAATTATTTAGTTTAAGTTTAGGTTTTTAACTTTTTATTATTTAGGGTTTAGGGTCTAGGGTTGGTTTAGTGTTTAGGGTTTAGGGTTTAGGGTGTTTAGGGTTTGGGTTTTATTGTTTAGGTTTTAGGTTAAGGTTCTAAGTTTTAGTTTAGGGTTTAGAGTTTAGGGTTTAAGGTTTTTATTTTTAACAAAGGAAAAATTCAAATTGAACATTTATTCTTTTCGATTACATCAACTATGTAGCACCTTAAGTTTTCTAAGACACAATCGATGACATAGATAAAAAATGAGCACCTATAGAACACATCGAAAAACCTAGATAAGTTGAATTATCTTTACTGTAAAGATAAAGTTCCATAAGCAATATATCAGAGCGACCGTTCTTGAGTTCCCATCAGAACCAACCCTGACTCCCGAGTAGCAGGATCCGTCGTCATACCCTCGATCTCTCCCTCTGCCACCACCATGGTTGTAACCTCTATCGCTCCTACCACCTCCATAACCACCATTGCTCTGACCACCACCTCCATATCTACCATCACCTCCAAATCCTCCATAATCACTACGATAATCATCGTCTCCACCTTCGCCTCCATCACCAGATCTTTACTGAGACTAGTTGACGATGATGTTCTTGCCGTCGAGGTTCTGCCCATCTTTACGGTTTAGGGATAGTTTAGGGTTTAGGGATTAGGGTTGTAGGTTTTAGGGTTTAGGGTTTAGAGTTTAGGGTTTAGAGTTTATGGTTTATGATTTATGGTTTAGGTTTTAGGGTTTAGGATATTAGGGTTTAGGGTAGCTTTAGGGTTGTAGGTTTAGTGTTTAGGATTTAGGGTTTGTTTTAGGGTTTAGGCTTTTTTTTAAAAAAAAAAAAGTAGGTTTTAGTTTATTTAGTTTATTTTTATTTATTTGAGTTTATTTATTTTTTTTATTTTTTAGGTTTATTTATTTTTATTTAGTTTAGTTTATTTATTTTAGGTTTATTTATTTTAGTTTAGGTTTTTTATTTTAGTTCATTTTTTAGGTTTAAGTTTATTTTTAGTAGAGTTTTATTTTTATTTTAATTTATAGGTTTAGATTTTAGTTTTGATTTTTACGTTTAGGTTTGGGTTTTTATTTTATTAATTTAGGTTTAGGTTTTAGGTTTTTGTATTAGGTTTATTTTTAAGTTTTATTTTTTAGTTTGGGTTTATGTTTATTTTTATTTTATTTATTTTATTATATTATGTTTAGGTTTAGGTTTAGGTTTAGGTTTATTTTATTTTAGGTTTAGGTTTAGGTTTTATTTATTTTAGTTTAGGTTTTGGTTTATTTTTCTTATTATTTTATTTCTTATTTTATTTTTATTTTAGTAGGTTCTTTTTTAGTTAGGGTTTAGGTTTTATTTTTTCTTTATTTTTAGGTTTATTTTTTAAGTTTAGGTTTTAATTTATTTTTTATTTTATTTTATTTTAGGTTTAGTTTTTATTTTATTTATGTTTTTTATTTTTTAGTTTAGTTTAGGTTTTTATTTATTTTATTTTAGTCTAGTTTTTATTTTATTTTATTTTTTTAGGTTTTAATTAATTTATGTTTTAATTTAATTAATTTATTTTATTTTATTTTGGTTAAGGTTTTTTATTTATTTTATTTGAATTATTTAGTTTAGGTTTAGGTTTTTAACCTTTTATTATTTAGGGTTTAGTGTTCAGGGTTAGTTTAGTGTTTAGGGTTTAGGGTTTAGGGTTTGAGTTTTCGGGTTTAGGTTTTAGGTTAAGGGTTTATGTTTTAGTTTAGGGTTTAGAGTTCAAGGATTAAGGGTTTTGTTTTTAACAAAGGATAAATTCAGATTCAACATATCTTCTTTCCGATTTCATCAACCAAGTAGTACCTCAAATTTTCTAAGACACAAGCAATGAGATAGATAAAAAATGAGCACCTATAGAACAAATCAAAAACCCTAGATAAGTTGAACTATCTCTACTGTAAATATAAAATTCCATAAGTAGCAGTCGGATTTGATTCTTAGTTTCTAAATTTATTTTATTTAGGTTTTTTATTTTTTTAGTTTAGTTTAGGTTTTTTATTTATTTTTTCTAAATTTATTTTATTTTTTATTTTTTTAGGTTTAAGTATTAGTTTAGGTTTTATTTTATTTTATTTTGGTTTATGTTTTTTTATTTATTTTTTTTTTTAGGAATTATTTAGTTTAGGTTTAGGTTTTAACTTTTATTATTTATGGTTTAGGGTTTGGGGTTTATTTAGTGTTTAGGTTTAGTTTAGGATTTAGTTTTAGGATTTAGGTTTTAGATAGGGTTTATGTTTTTTTTAGTTTAGATTTAGGTTAGGTTTAGGTTTTATTTTAGAGGATTATTTAGATTAACATTTCTTTTTTTGATTTATTTAGTACACCTTTTTTAGTTTTGAGATTTTTTTATTTAGGTTTATTATTTTATAGTTTGGATTTATTTTTATTTTTTTTTAGTAGGTTTATTTTATCTCTTTATTTTTTTTTAGTTTTTTTATTTTATTTTATTATCTTTTAGAGGTTTTATGTTTAGTTTAGGTTTAGGGATAGTTTAGGGTTTAGGGTTTATTTTTTTAGTTTAGGTTTAGGGTTTAGGGTTTAGGGTTTAGTTTAGAGTTTTATTGTTTAGGGTTTGGCTTAGAGGTTTTTGGGTTTAGGATTTAGGTTTATGGTTTTAGGTTTTAGGGTTTAGGGTTTAGTTTTTAGGGTTTATTAGGTTTAGGGTTTAGGTTTAGGTTTATTTTTTTAGTTAGTAGGTTTATTTATTTAGTTTATTTAATTATTTTTTATTTATTTTAGTTTATTTTATTTTTTATTTTATTTAGGTTTATTTCTTTTATTTAGTTTAGTTTACTTATCTTAGGTTTATTTATTTTAGTTTATGTTTTTTATTTTATTTTATTTTTTAGGTTTAGGTTTATTTTTTAGTTGAGTTTTATTTTTATTTTCTTTTTAAGGTTTAGGTTTTATTTTTTATTTTTAAGTTTAGGTTTAGGTTTTTGTTTTCTTTTTAGGTTTATTTTTTTTAGGTTTTATTTCCTAATTTAGGTTTAGGTTTTTTTTAGTTTATTTTATTTTATTTAGATTAGGTTTATGTTTATATTTAATTTATTTTAGGTTTAGGTTTAGGTTTTATTTATTTTAGTTTAGGTTTAGGTTTATTTTATTTTGTTTCAATAATTTTTATTTTAGTTTTAGGTATTTTTTTAGTTTAGGGTTTAAGTTTTATTTTTAATTTATTTTTAGGTTTTATGTTTAGGTCTATTTTTTAGGTTTAGGTTTTTATTTTATTTTATTTTATTCATGGTTTATTTTATTTTTATTTAACTTTTAGTTTTCATTTTATTTAGGTTTTTGATTCTTATGTTTTTTTTATTTTTTAAGTTTAGTTTAGGTTTTTATTTATTTTATTTTAATTTATTTTTATTTTTTATTTATTTTATTTAGGTTAAGGATTTTTTATTTTTTTGATTAGTAGGGTTTAGTTAGTTTAGGTAGGTTTAGCTTTTTTAGTTTTTAGATTTAGGTTTTAGGGTTTATGGTTTAGGTTTAGGGTTTGGGGTTCAGGTCTTAGGGTTTAGTGTCTAGGCTTTAGAGTTTAGGGTTTTGAGGGTTTAAGGTTTAGGGTTTAGTGTTAGCTTACGGTTTAGGATTAGTTTGGGCTTTAGGGTTTAGTTTAGGGTTAGTTTAGGGTTTATGGTTTAGGATTTTAGGATTTAGGGTTTAGAGTTGGGTTTTAGGGTTAGGGTTAGGGATTAGGGTTTACAATTTAGGGTTTAGGGTTAGTTTATGGTTTAGGGTTTTTTTTGGGTTTATGGTTTAGGGTTTAAGGTTTAGGGTTATAGATTTAGGGTTTAGGGTTTATGTTTAGGGTTTAGGGTTGAAGATTTAGGGCTTAGGGTTTAGGGTTTATTTTTTTTAAAAAGTAAATAGGTTTAGGTTTATTTAGTTTATTAAGTTTATTTTTTATTTATTTTAGTTTATTTTATTTTTTATTTTTATTTAGGTTTATTTTTCATTTTTATTTGGTTTAGTTTAATTATTTTAGGTTTTTTATTTTAGTTTATTTTTTAGGTTTAGGCTTAGGTTTAGGTTCATTTTTTAGTTCAATTTTATTTTTATTTAATTTTTTAGGTTTAGGTTTTATTTTTTATTTTTAGGTTTAGGTTTAGCTTTTTTTTGTAGGTTTAAGGTTTTTGATTTTTTATTTTAGCTTTAATTTTTTAATTTAGGTATAGGTTTATTTTTTGTTTATTTTATTTTATTTAGTTTAGATCTAGGTTTTATTTATTTTAGCTTAATTTTAGGTTTATTTTATTTTTGTTTATTTTATTTTCTTTAGGTTTAGGGTTTTTTTTGTTTAGGGATTAGGTTTTATTTTTATTTGATTTAGGTTTACATTTTAGGATTAGGTTTTATTTATTTATTTTATTTTATCTTAGTTTTTTTAATTTAGTTTAGTTTTATTTTATTTAGTTTTTTTTTAGGTTTATCTTATTTTTTAGTTTTGTTTAGGTTTTTATTTATTTTATTTTAATCTTTTTTATTTTAATTTATTTTCTTGGTTTAGGTTTAGGTTTTAGTTTAGGTTTTTATTATATATTATTTTATTTATTTTATTTTATTAAGGTTTAGGTTTTTTTATTTTTTTATTATTAGGTTTTATTTAGTTTAGGTTTAAGTTTTTAGGTTTTTAGGGTTTAGGGTTTAGGGTTTCGTGTTTAGTCATTAAGGTTTAGGGTTTTGAGGGTTTATGGTTTAGGGTTTCGGGTTTCGGATTAGCTTAGGTTTAGTGTTTTGAGGGTTTATGGTTTAGGGTATATGGTTTTAAGGTTTAGGGTTTAGGGTTTAGTGTTAGGGTTAGGGTTTAGGGTTTAAGGTATAGGGTTTAGGGTTAGTTTAAGGTTTTTTAGGGTTTAGGTTTTAGGGTTTAGTGTTTGGGGTTGTTGGTTTAGGGTTGTAGGTTTATGGTTTAGGGTTTAGGGTAGTATTAAGGTTTAGGGCATAGGGTTTAGGACTTAGTGTTTAGGGTTTAGGTTTTTTTTTAATTAAGTAAAGTAGGTTTTATTATTTAGTTTATTATTATTTTTTATTTTAATTTTTTATTTTTATTTAAGTTTATTTTTTTATTTTATTTAGTTTAGTTTATTTATTTTAGGTTTATTTATTTTAGTTTAGGTTTATATTTTAGTTTATTTTTTTAGGTTTAGGTTTAGTTTATTATTTTATTTGTTTATTTTTATCTTATTTTTTTAGGTTTAAGTTTTATTTTTTTATTTTTTGGTTTAGGTTTAGGTTTTATTTTTACTTTTAGGTTTAGGTTTCAGGTTTTCATTTTAGGTTTATTTTTAAGTTTTATTTTTAATCTATTTTTAGGTTTATTTTTAATTTATTTTATTTTATTTAGTTTAGGGTTTACATTTAGTTTAATTTATGTTTAGGTTTAGGTTTTATTTATTTTACTTTAGGTTTAGGCTTATTTTATTTTATTTATTTTAGGTTTAGGTTTTTTTTAGTTTAGGGCTTAGGGTTTAGGGTTTTAGGGTTTAGGGTTTAGGGTTTAGGGTTTAGGGTTTAGGTTGTAGGTCTAGGGTTCATGTTTTAGTTTAGGGTTAAGGGTTTTTACTTTTTTTTAATATAGAACAAATTCATATTCAACATTTCTTATTTTTGATTTCATTAACCAAGTAACACACCAAGTTTTCTAAGAGGTTAGAGCAAATCAAAATTAGATAACTTATCTCTATTTAGACAGTTAGATCGGATGTTCTTCAATTTCTCCAATTCCTTTTAGAACCACCCAACCTCTCAGTGGCGGAATCCACCTCCATTTTTTATTCCATATTTACCACCATTGTGATAATCTTTTAGCTCATATCTTGGTAGCATATGATATTCTTATAGTTTTCTTGGGTTTAGGTTTAGGTTTAGTTATTTAGGTTTAGTTTATTAGGTTTTAGGGTTTAAGTTAATTTTTATTATTTATTTGAGTTACTTTACTTTAGGTTTAGGTTTAAGGTTTATAGGTTTAGTTTTTTTAGGGTTTAGGGTGTAGGTTTAGGTTTAGAGTTTAGGGTTTTAGGGTTTTATGCTTTAGGGTTTGGGTTTAAGGTTAGGGTTTAGGGTTTGATTTTAGGTTTGGGTTTTTTTAGGGTTTAGGGTATTATTTAGGGTTTAGGGTTTAGTGTTTAAACTAGGGTTTATGGTTTTAGGTTAGGGTTTAAGTTTTAGGGTTTGGGCTTTAGCTTTAGTTTTTTATTTAGTTTAGGGTTAGTTTGTTTATGGTTTAGGTTTAAATTTATGGTTAGGGTTTAAGGTTTAGTTTAGACTTAGGGTTTAGGGTTAGTTTAGGGTTTAGGGTTTTTTTAGGTTGAGGTTTATTTAGGATTTAGTGTTTAGGGTTTAGGGTTTTCTTTTAAAATAAATTAAGTAAACTAGTAGGCTTAGTTATTTCTTTATTTAGTTTATTTTTATTTAATTTAGTTTATTTATTTTAGTTTGATTTATTTTAGTTTATTTTTTAAGTTTAGGTTTAGGTTTATGCTAATTTTTTAGTTTAGTTTTACTTTTATTTTATTTTTTAAGTTTTTATTTTAATTTTTATTTTTTGGTTTAGGTTTAGGTTTTTATTTTATTCTTTTAAGTTTAATTTTTAGGTTTATTTTTAGGTTTTATTTTTTAAATTAGGTTTAGGCTTATTTTTAGTTTATTTTATTTTATTTAGTTTAGTTTTACAATTAGTTTATTTTAGGTTTAAGTTTAGGTTTTATTTATTTTAGTTTAGTTTATTTTAGTTTAGGTTTAGGCATATTTTATTTTATTTATTTTAAGTTTAGGTTTTTTTTTAGTTCAGGGTTTAGGGTTTTAGGGTTTAGGGTTTAGGATTTATGGTTTAGTGATTTTAGGGTTTAGGGTTTTTATGGTTTAGGGTTTTTATGGTTTAGGATTTAGGGTTCATGTTTTACTTTAAGGTTAAAGGTTTTTAGTTTTATTTTTAACAGATAATAAATTTAGTTTCAATATTTCTTCTTTTCGATTTCGTCAACCAAGTAACATACCAAGTTTTCTAAAACACAAGCAACAACATAATTAAAAAATGACCATGCATAGAGCAAATTAAAAACCCTAGATAACTTGAACTATCTCTTATAGAAAGTTATAGCGATATTCTTCTTCAATTTCTATTAGAACCATCCCACCTCTCAGTGGCGGGATCCACCATTTATCGATCTCTCCTCCACTTTTGCTTGTAACCTCCATCATTCTTCCCACCTCCATAACCATATCTACCACCACCACCTTCATCCCCAACCACCATTGATAACCATGCTCTACCTTAGCCTCCACTTATCTAGACTAGCTTGATGATGTTCTGTTGTCACCCATGTTTATTAGGTTTTGGGGATTAAGTTTATTTTTTAATTAATTTAGTTACTTTAGGTTTAGGTTTAGGGTTTGTGGTTTAGCGTTAGGGTTTAGGGTTTAGGGTTTAGGGTTTAGGGTTTAGGGTTTAGAGTTTAGGGTTTTAGGGTTTATACTTTAGGGTTTAGGGTTTAGGGTTAGGGTTAAGGGTTTAGGGTTTTAGGGTTTAGTGTTTAGGGTTAGGGTTTAGGGTTTAGTGTTTAGTGTTTAGTGTTTAGTGTTAAGGCTTTAGGGTTTAGGGTTTTGAGGATTCAGGTTTAGTTTAAGATTTAGGGTTTAGGGTTTTTAGGGATTAGCACTAGTTTAGGGTTAGTTTAGGGTTAGTTTAGGGTTTAGATTTAGGATATTAGGTTTAAGGTTTAGGTTTAGGGTTTAGATTTGTTTTTAGTTTTAGGGATTAAAGTTTTTTTTAGGTTTAGGGTTTTGTTTAGGGTTTATTTATTTAGGGTTTATAGTTTTAAATTAAAAAAATGTATGTTTAGGTTCATTTAGTTTATTTTTTTATTTAGTTTATTTTATTTATTTTAGTTTTATTTATTTTAGATTAGGTTTTTTAGTTTTAGGTTTAGGTTTAGGTTTATGCTTATTTTTTTAGTTTAGTTTTACTTTTATTTATCTTTAGGTTTAGGTTTTATTTTTGTTTTATTTTTTTAGGTTTAGTTTTAGGTTTTATTCATTTATTTTTACTTTAGGTTTAGCTTTATTTTAGTTTATTTTATTTTATTTAGTTTAGGGTTAGGTTTAGTTTATTTTAGGTTTAGGTTTATGTTTTATTTATTTTAGTTTAGTTTATTTTAGTTTAGGTTTAGGTTTATGTTTTATCTATTTTAGTTTAGTTTATTTTAGTTTAGGTTTAGGTTTATTTTATTTTGTTTATTTTAGGTTTAGGTTTTTTTAGTTTAGGGTTTAGGTTTATTTTTTTATTTATTTTTAGGTTTATTTTAGGTTTAGATTTTTATTTAGTTTTTATTTAATTTTATTTTTGGCTAATTTTATTTTATTTTTTAACAACATAGTAGCATTTTTACTTTATTTATTTTTAGCTTTTTTATTTTTAGGTTTATTTTATTTTTTAGTTCAGTTTAAGTTTTATTAATTTTATTTTAGTTTAGTTTATATTTTTTATTCTATTTTATTTTTACATTTAGATGTAGGTTTAGGCTTAGGTTTTAATTTAAGTTTTTATTTTATTTTATTTTATTTATTTTATTGAGGATTAGGTTTTTATATTTATTTTATTTTTATGTTTTATTTAGTTTAGTTTTAGGTTTTTAGGTTTTTAAGGTTTATGGTTTAGGGTTTAGGGTTTAGGGTTTAGGGTTTAGGGTTTAGGGTTGAAGGTTTAGGGTTGTAGGTTTAGGTTTAGGGTTTAGGGTTTAAGGTTTAGGGTTTAGTAGGGTTTATGGTTTTAGGTTTAAAAGGTTTATGGTTTAGGTTTAGGGTTGTAAGTTTAGGGTTTAGGGTTAACATTTTTTAATTTTTTAATTTTTTAAATTTTTTTTTTAAAATTAAGTAAAGTTGTACATTTAGGTTTATTTAGTTTATTTTATTTTGTATTTTTATTTAGGTTTATTTTTATTTTTATTTAGTTTAGTTTAGGTTTTTTATTTTAGGTTTTTTTTTTAGGTTTAGGTTTACATTTGTTTTTTTAGTTTAGTTTTATTTTTATTTTATTTTTTAAGTTTAAGTTTTATTTCTTATTTTTTTGGTTTAGGTTTAGGTTTTAATTTTATTTTTTTAGGTTTAGGTTTTAGGTTTTTAATTTTGGTTTATTTTTAGGTTTTATTTTTTTAGTTTATATTTAGGTTTATTTTTAGTTTATTTAATTTTATTTAGGGTTTAGGTTTAGGTTTAGGTTTAGTTTATTTTAGGTTTAGGTTTAAGTTTTATTTATTTCAGTTTAGGTTTAGTTTTATTTTATTTTTATTTTAGGTTTAGGTTTTATTTTAATTTAGGGTTTAGGTTTTATTATTTATTTATTTTCAAGTTTATTTTTCAGGTTTAGGTTTTTATTGCATTTTTATTTTATTTTATTTTATTTGAGGTTTATTTTATTTTTATTTTAGGTTTAGTTTTAATTTTATTTAAGCAAAACTTGTCGAATTAATCACGACTTGAATCTTTTAGAATATTGTGTTAATCTTAGGCTAGGGATGATGACTTGTATGGTTTATGAAAAAGTGCAAGCTCATTGACTCTGTTAAATAAACATGGGTTACATTGATTGATGCGAGGTTTAGTCCATGAAACTAGGATTAGGTTAGGATCTTGGAATATTGGTACTCTTATAGGTAAACTAATGGAATTAATAGATATTATGGTTGATAGAAAGATAAATATTTTATGTGTTCAAGAAACTAAATGGGTTGGGGAGAAAGCCAAGGAGATTGATAGTTTAGGTTTTAAACTTTGGTATTCAGGTAGAAGTCGAATTAGAAATGGTGTAAGTGTGATTATAGATAAAAGTTTGAAGGATAATGTTATAAATATTAATAGATGCAGATATTGAATTATAGCTTTAAAGATTATTGTTGATACTCAAATTATCAATGTTATAAGTGTTTATGTTCCTAAAGTAGGTTTGGATGTAGGGTCAAAAGAAAATTTTTGGAATGAATTAGAGGGATTAATGCAAAAGATACCTCTTGAATAAAAAGTATTTATTGGAGGAGATTTAAACGAACCTGTTGGTAGAGTGGTAGAAGATTTTAAAAGTATTCATGGTGGTTATGGATTTGGAGTGCCTCATGAAGAAGGTTGGAATGTATTGGATTTTTCTTTAGCCTATGATTTTGTAGTTGCTAATACTTTATTTAAGAAAAGAGATGAGCATATTATTACTTATAAAAATGGATTTAGTAAAACACAGATTGTATGTTTTCTGATAAGAAAAATAGATCGTTTAGATTGTAAAGATTGTAAGGTCATTCCAAGTGAAAGTTTAAATACCCAACATAAATTATCAGTGTTATATTTTAAGATGAAATATTGGAAGATGAAAAATAAATCAAATTATTATCAAGGATTAGATGGGGCACTTGCAAAACACTAATAAAAATATTTTTTAAGCAAACTACAAGAACTTAGAATTTAGGATGTTCATAAAAGCTAATGTTATGTTGGAAAATGTAGCAAGTTAAATTAAGCAAGTTTAAAAAATATTGCTTGGAGAATCAAAAGTAAAAGCTTCTTTTAATAAAAATAATTGGTGGAGTCAAAATGTGCAAGAAAAGATAAAAAATAAGAAGTGTTATTATAAAACTTGGTTTAGATGTAAAATCTCAGAGAATTGGAAAAAATATAAAGTGGCATATAGCGATTTAAAGAAAGAAATATATGATTAAAAAAATTTCTCTTTTAGTGATTTAAACAATAGATTAGATACCAAAGAAAGTGAAAGATGTATGTATAAGTTAGCTAACTAAAGAGATAGGAGAAGTAAATGTCTAGCTCAAGCGGTATTAAGGATGAAAATCATAAAGTGCTTTTCTTAGAAAGGATATTGAAAGTAGGTGGATGAGGTATTTTGATAAATTTTTCAATGAAGGATCTAAAAAAATGATTGATTTTAGCAACCTTAATACCTTAACAAAAAAAGAGAATTTTGTTTTTATCATCGTATTAGTATATCAAAAGTTAGAGAAGCTTTAAGGAAAATGAAATGTGGAAAATAGTAAGACCTGATGATATTCCAATAGAAGTGTGGAAATGTTTAGAGATCAAGAAATTTCTTTGCTTGCAAATCTTTTAATCTTATTTTAAAGACTAAAAGATGCGATTAGTGGAGAAAGAGTTTGTTGATTCTATATTTAAGATTAAAGGTGATACACAAGAGTGTGCAGATTATAGAGGAATTAAGTTAATGTGTCACATATTAAAATAATGGGAGTGAGTAATTGAGCATAGGTTACGATGTGATACAAAAGTTCCTCACAACCAATTTGGTTTCATGCCTAGTAGATCTACTATGGATGCTATACATTTGTTAAGAGGTTTGAATAGAGAAAGCAAGGATGATCTACATATAATATTTATTGATTTAGAGAAAGCTTATGATAAAGTTTGAAGAGCTGTTCTTTAGAGAGTTCTAGAAAATAAAGGTAAATATTGGTTATATTCAAGTCATTAAGAATATGTATACTAGAGAAATTACTTGTGTCCAACACATGGAGGATTGAAAAATATTTTTCTATTTTTAGTTGGATTATATCAAGGATCACTTTAAGCACTTATCTTTTCTTTAGTTATGGATGTTCTTACTAGGCATTTATAAGAAGATATATCTCTGTATGCTTTTCGATGACATTCTTCTTATTGATAAGAGAGAGGAGTCAAGAGAAACTTGAATTATAAAGGTCAACCTTAGAGTAATGATTTTGTTTAAGTAGATCTAAAACTAAATATATGGAGTGTAATTTTAGTTGTAAAGTTATGGGAGTGTTGTGACATTAGGTGAACAAGTCATTAAAAAGAATGAGCGATTCAGATATTTAGGCTTTATTATTCAAAATGATTGTGAAATAGATGGAGATGTTATTAATAGAATTCAAGTTGGATGGTTGAAGTGGAAGAATGCATATGGCTTATTGTGTGATAGAAAAGTACAGCCTAAACCTAAGTGAAAATTTTATAAGATGGTAGTAAGACCTGCAATGATTTATGGTGCAAAATGTTAACCAGTAAAAGAGAAGCATGAGATGAAGTTAAGTGTTGCAGAGATGAGGATGCTCAGGTGGATGAGTGGCTTTAATCTTACACATAAAATGTGAAATGAGTCTGTTCAGGAAATAGTTGGAGTAGCTCTAGTGGTAGATAAGATTAGAGAGAGTCGCCTTTGATGGTTTGGCCACATAAAGCATCAGCCGTCCAATGACCCAGTTAGGAGATTAGATGCATTAGATTTGCCTAATGTTAACAAAGGTAAAGAGTAAATAATGACTTTAAATTTAAATTAAATGAGAATTTGACACATAATAGGACACAATGGAGTTGAAGGATTCATGTGACCCCATGTAGTGGGATAAAACTTATTATTGTATTGTTGTTGTAGGTTTCTTATTTATTTAGTTTAGTTTAGGTTTTATTTATTTTATTATAGTTTAGTTTATATTTTTATTTTATTTTTTTTCTTTAGGTTTTAGGTTTTATTTATTTTATTTTGATTTAGGTTTTTTATTTATTTTATTTAGCTTAGGTTTATGTTTTTAGCTTTTTTAGGATTTAGGTTTAGGTTTATGGTTTAGGGTTAGTTGAGGGTTTAGGGTTTGGGGTTTAGGGTTTTAGGGTTTAGGGTTTTGGGATTTAGGGTTTAGGGTTTAGTGTTTAGGGTTTAGTGTTTTAGGGTTTAGGGTTTAGGGTTTAGGTTTTAGGTTTAGGGTTCAAGTTTTAGTTTAGAGTTTAGGGTTTTTAGTTTTTTTTTAATAGAAAAAATTTTGATTCAATAGTTCTTCTTTTTGATTTCATCAACCAAGTAACACACCAAGGTTTCTAACACACAAGTGATGAGATAAATAAAAAATGAGCATGCATAGAGCAAATCAAAAACCTTAGATAACTAGAACCATCTCTACAGCAAAGACATAATTTGATATGTGAATCATCGTTCTTAGTTCTCTAGTTCCCAGAACCATCACGGCCTCTCAGTAGTGGGATCCACCATCATATGATCTCTCCCTCCCACCACCACGCACTCCTCACTCCTCTGCTCCAAACCACCACTACTCTCCTGCCACCATACACCCACTCACTCCCACCACTATGATAAGCTTCACCTCCCTGCTAGATATTGAGCACATCAAGGTTCTCCCTATTCTTAGGTTTAGGTTTTAGGTTCATTTAGGCTTAATTTTTTAATTTATTTAGTTAATTTAGGTTTAAGTTTAGGGTTTGGGGTTTAGGGTTAGGGTTCAGGGTTTAGGGTTTATGGTTTAAGGTTTAGGGTTTAGGGTTTAAGCTTTAGGGTTTAGTGTTTTGAGGGTTTAGGGTTAGCTTAGGGTTTGGGTTAGTTTAAAGTTTAAGGTTTAGGCATTAAGGTTTAGAGATTTTAAGGTTTAGAGTTTAGGATTTAGGGTTAATTTAGGGTTTAGAGTTTAGGGTTTAAGATTAGGTTTAGGGTTTAGGGTTTAGGGTTTAAGGTTTAGGGTTCAAAGTTTTGTATTTAGGGTTTAATTTTTAAGGTTTAGTTTAGGGTTTATTTAGGGTTTAGGGTTTTTAAGTTTTATGCTTTAGGGTTTTTTTTTTTTAGGTAGGTTTATTTACTTTATTATTATTTTATTTATTTATTTTATATTTTTTTATTTAGGTTTATTTTTTATTTTATTTAGTTTAGTTTATTTATTTAGGTTATTTATTTTAGTTTAAGTTTTTTATTTTAGTTTATTTTTTTTTTTTTAGATTTAGGTTTAGGTTTATGTTTATTTTTTACTCTATTTCAATTTTTATTTTATTATTTATGTTTAAGTTTTATTTTTTATTTTTAGGTTTAGGTTGGGTTTTATTATATTTTTTTTAGGTTTAGGTTTAGGTTTATTTTAGTTTAGATTTAGTTTTATTTTTTAGTTTTATTTTATTTAGTTTAGGTTTAGGTTTACTTTATTTTAGGTTTAGGTTTGGGTTTTATTTATTTTAGTTGGTTTATTTTAGTTTAGGTTTAGTTTTATTTTTATTTTAATTTAGGTTTATTTTTTTTTTTAGGGTTTAGGTTTATTTCTTATTTATTTTAGGTTTTATATTTAGGATTATTTTTTTATTTTTAGGTTTTATATAGTTTATACTTTATTTTATTTTATTTTATGTTTAGTTTTTATTTTATTTAGGTTTTTTATTTTTTTAATTTAGTTTAGTTTTTTATTTATATTATTTTTATTTAGTTTTTTGATATTTGATTTTCTCTTTAGGTTTAGGTTTAGGTTTAGGTTTATTTAGTTTATGTTTTATTTTATTTTTTATTTTTTTAGGTTTTTTATTATTTTATTTTAGGTTTTATTTAATTTAGGTTTAGTTTTGGGTTTTGTTTTATTTAGGTTTTGGTTTAGGGTTTAGATTTTGCTTAAGGTTTAGGGTTTAGGGTTTAGGGTTTAGTTTTAGGGTTTAGGTTTAGGGTTAGGTTTAGGGTTTAGGTTAGGTTTAGGGTTTAGGATTTTTTAGGTTTAGAGTTTAGGTTTAAGTTTAGGTTTAGGGTTTAGGTTTTAGTTTTAGTTTATTTTGATTTTTAAGAAGAACAAATTGATTCAACATTTCTTCTTTTGATTTCATCAACCAAGTAACACACCAAGTTTTCTAAGACATAGCTTGACATAGATAAATGAGCACACATTGAACAAATCAAAACCCTAAATAACTAGAATCTTTATAGACTTCCATAAGTTTATATCGGATCAGTTCTTATTTCTTTAGTTCATAACCATTAGCCTCTCAGTTAGGATCCACCATAATATCCCGATCTCTCCCTTCACCACCATGGTTACCTCATCATTTCTATCCTCAACCATTTTACCACCACCTCCATATCCACAAGCACCACATCCCCACAACCATAGCGTTATTAGCCTATGCCTTTGCCTCAATTTATCTAGGATTATGGTGATGTTTCTATCATCAAGGTTTACACATTCTTAGGGTTTAGATTTATTAGGTTTTAGGTTTAGGTTTATTTTTTAATTTATTTTGTTACATGTTTTTTTGGTTTAGGTTTTTTTGGTTTAGGTTTAGGGTTAGTTTAGTTTAGGTTTAGGTTAGTTTACAATTAGGTTTAGGGTTTAGGATTTTAGAGTTTATGCTTTTAGAGTTAGGGTTTTGGGTTTAGTGTTTTTTAAGATTTAGGGTTAAGGGTTTAGGGTTTAGGGTTTAGGGTTTAGGATTTAAGGTTTATGGTTTTCTTTTTTAATTTTTAAATTAAGTAACCGATAGGTTTATTTTATATTTATTTTATTTAAGTTTATTTTTTATTTTATTTAGTTTTTTATTTATTTTAGGATTATTTATTTTAGGTTAGATTCTTTATTTTAATTTATTTTTTTAGTTTTATTTTATTTTTTATTTTTTTTTTAGGTTTAGGTTTTATTTTTAATTTTTTAGGTTTAGGTTTATGTTTTTTATTTTATTTTTTTGTTTTTGGTTTTTTTTAGGTATTTATTTTAGGTTTATTTATTTATTTTTTTAGTTTAGGTTTAGTAATTTTAGTTTATTTTATTTTATTTAGTTTAATTTTAGGTTTAGGTTTATTATTTATTTTAGTTTATTAGGTATATTTTATTTTTATTTTTTAGGTTTATGTTTTTTTTAGTTTAGGTTTAGTTTTATTTTATTTATTTTAGGTTTTATTTTTAGGATTATTATTTAGGTTTAGGTTTTATATAGTTTTTATTTTATTTATTTTAGGTTTATTTTATTTTTATTTTAGGTTTAGTTTTATTTATTTTGGTTTTCATTTTTTTTAGTTTAGTTTATATTTTTTTATTTATATTATTTTTTATTTAGTTTTATTTTATTTGATTTTCTTTATTAGTTTAGGTTTTTAGGTTTTAGTTTATGTTTTATTTTTATTTTATTTTATTTTATTATTTTATTTTGATTTAGGTTTTAATTTATTTTATTTTAGGTTTATAAGTTTGGGTTTAGGTTTTAGCTTTTAGGGTTTAGGTTTTGGGTTTAAGGTTAGGTTTAGGTTTTTTTTAGGGTTTAGGGTTTAGGTTTAGGGTTTAGGGTTTAGGGTTTAATGTTAGGGTTTAGGATTTAGTGTTTTAGGGTTTAGGTTTAAGTGTTTTGGTTTAGGTTTAGGTTGGGTTTTAGTTTAGGTTAGGTTTTTGGTATTTTTTTAGAGAACAAATTCAGATTCAATATTTCTTGGTTTTGATTTCATCAATAAAGTAACACACCAAGTTTTCAGAGACATAAGCGATGCCATAGATAAAAAATGAGCAATTCAAAAACCCTAGATAACTAGAACCATCTCTACAGTAAAGACATAATTCCATAAGCAACATGTTAGATCCTCCTTTCTTCAATTTCTCCAGTTCCCATCAGAACCACCCTAGCCTCTCGAGTAGAGGGATCTACCATCATATCCTTGATCTCTCCCTCTACCACCACCACAGCTGTAACCTCTGTTTATTCCATTATTACTTTTATTACCTATTTTATCTCCAAATCCCCACCACCACTTTGATAACAGTTTCATCTCCATCTAGGTCTAGAGTGAGCTTTAGCTGATGTTCTTCATCAAGGTTCCATTCTTAGGGGTTAGGGTTTAGGTTTTAGGGTTTGGGTTTAGGGTTAGGGTTTGGGGTTTTTTAGGGTTTAGGGTTTAGGTTAAGGGTTTAGGTTTAGGGTTAGTTTAGGATTTAGGGTTTTAGGTTTTAGGGTTTAGGGTTTAGGGTTAGGGCTTAGGGTTTATGGTTTAGGGTTTAGGGTTTATGGTTTAGGGTTTTAGGGTTTATGTTTTTTTAAATTAAGTAAACAGTAGGTATAGTTTTATTTAGTTTATTTTTATTTATTTTTTATTTTATATTTATTTTGTTTGGTTTATTTTTTAGGTTTAGTTATTTTTTTAGCTTTTTTATTTTTTGTTTATTTTTTAGGTTTAGGTTTATTTTTCTTTTATTTTATTTTATTTTTAGGTTTAGGTTTATTTTATTTTTAGGTTTAGGTTTAGGTTTTATTTATTTTTTTAAGTTTATTTTAGGTTTATTATTATTTAGGTTTATTTATATTTTTTTATTTTTATTTAGTTTTGGTTTATATTTTAGTTTATTTTATTTTTTAGTTAGTTTTTAGGTTTAGGTTTAGTTTATTTTAGATTTAGGTTTAGGTTTATTTATATTAATTTAATTTATTTTAGCTTAGGTTTAAGTTTATTTTATTTTGTTTATTTTATTTATTTTAGGTTTTTTTTTTTTTAGTTTAGGTTTTAAGTTTTTTTATTTATTTTAGTTTTATTTTAGGTTATTTGTTAGGTTTTGTTTTATTTAGTTTTATTTTATTTTATTTTTATTTTATGTTTAGTTTTATTTTGGTTAGGTTTTATTCTTAGGTTTATTTTTTTTTTTTTTTTTTAGTTTATTTTATTTATTTTATTTTAGTTTATTTTTTATTAGTTTATTTTATTTTTTTGTTTTTTGGTTTAGGTTTAGGTTTAGTTTTTTAATTTTTATTTTTATTTTATTTTTAGGTTTAGGTTTTTTATATATTTTTAGGTTTTATTTAGTTTAGGTTTAGCTTTTAAGTTTTAGGTTTTAGGGTTTATGGTTTAGGTTTTAGGGTTTATTTTAGAGTTTAGGTTTATGGTTTTAGGTTGGGGTTTAAGGGTTTTTTAGGGTTTAGGGTTTAGGGTTTAGGGTTTTAGAGTTTATGCTTTTTTAAGTTTTTGTTTAGGTTTAGGGTTTATTGCTTAGGGTTTTATTTAGAGTTTAGGTTTATTTTTGATTTATGTTTTAGTTTATTTATTTAAGGTGCAGGGGTTTGGGTTTAAATTAAGATTTTTTTTTTAAAATTAAGTAAACTAGTTTAGGTTTATTTACTTTATTTGTTTTTATTTATTTTAGTTATTTTAGTTTTATTTTATTTAGGTTCATTTTGTAATTTTATTTAGTTTAGTTTATTTATTTTAGTTATGTTTTATTTTATTTTATTTTTAATTTATTTATTTAGGTTATTATTTTATTTTATTTAGGTTTATTTAGTTTAGGTTTAGGTTTTAGCTTTTAGGGTTTAGGATTTAGGGTTTAGGATTTAGATTAGTTTAGGGTTTAGGTTTGGGGTTATGATTTAGGGTTTATGGTTTTTTTTAGGGTTAATTTTATGGTTTTGTTTAGGGTTTAGGATTTAGGATTTTGGGTTTAGGTGCTTAAATAGCTCAACCTACAACACCAAGGAAGGTTTTCTAGTTAGGACAATTATTTTTACCAGCAGCTCACCATACTTCAGGATAGTCTAGTAGCATATTTTAGTCAGTTTTCCTCCATTATTACCACTTCTTCTACAAGCTCCTCTTATCGAAGAGCATTGTATATGCAAATAAGGGCACTAAATCCCTTTGCTTAACTTATTTCTATCATGTACCTCCACCCAAAAGGAAATTAATGATGAAAGGGATCTACTTTATATTTTAGATGCTCTTGATTTTATTCTATTGAGGTCTAGTTATAAATAAAATAATATCTAGTAGTTTCCTTTCGATTAGGAGGTATCCTTAGAATCAATAGTTCATCTCTTGAGATTAACTTTGATTCAACTAGAGGATCCCATGGAAGTTAGGTAGTCATGAGAAGGTAGAACTTTCCACAAGCTCATCATTCCAAGTTAAAGTCAACCTAATGGCAAAGTTCTACCTATAACTAGATAAGAAGGGTCATTGGTTCAAGTGGCAAGCCTCCATAGGATGCTCCGATGGATATGCATGTGGAGGACCAAGCAGTTGATTTATAATAGCTCACCTTAGAAAGTTTTCTAAGTTAAGCATATATTATGCCCTTGTCTTATCCAAAGAGATGAGGGAATCTCTAATGAAGGCCTTACTTGATCTAGAGATATGCTCAATTGATCATCTAAGAGGAGGCTTGCCACTTGACATCTTAGAAGTTACATTTTGAAGACTTACTTGGGATGACTGCACAACCACCTCTTTACATTATGGTGGATGTTGGCAGATATAGGCTATCCATGGTTTTGGTTAACCTAGGTGTGTTCAACATTATGAGTCTAAAATTGCCTACTTGGGAATCAACATCTCAAACTCTAAAAGAAAGGATGATTTTGAAAAATGATACAAGGAGAGGGGCCTTGTGGTGATTTTGGATGTAGGGGAGCAGGGTACACGTAGATTATAGGGGTACTTTTTGAGGTGATGGGTACAACATTGAGGTATGATGTACTATCTCAAGATAGAGGCATCACCACAATAGACTTTTCATCAAAATAAGGACTAAGGCATGATGGATCTTAATGTACCAGATTTTTCCCTACTTTATATTGATGAATAAAGTAGAGTTTATATTAAACCAGGTTCTTAAGTTCACTATGAGGCAAGCCTCAAACATCTTAGGAAATGAAATTTCTTAGAATGCTCGATTAAAGTTGATAATTATCATCTCCAAATATTTTAGGTTATATCAAAGGATTGGTTGTATTTAGAAAATCAATTGTGAATGTTCAAGGAGAAGACTTATTTTTGGAGTCTAAATGAAATAAGTAAAAAATGATCATGATACTAGGAAGCTTAGTGAGCATTCCAATCTATCCTATGGTTTGGCTTTATAATTTTGAAATTGAGGATATATGTTTTGAGTTGAAATTTAATTAAATTACAGCTTATAATCCACCAACACAAAGTTGTGGGAATGCTTAGAGGTGAGGATTTATGCTCATCAAGGAAATAGCTACCTTGGATCCTAAATCTAGAGAGCTTTTGGTGCAAGCTAAAGCATGACCTAAATCTAAGCGACAGTGGACAAAGGGTTTACCTCCATAAGAGAAAGAAATTGTCCGATTTAATAACCGCCTTGAGTGGCATTAATTAACACCTCCTATTATTTTAAAACCATGTAGTCTTAATTGCAAGATAGCTAGAGTAGTTATTTAATTAGAAAGAGACTAAAGTCTAAACACACTCCCTACATTTATGTAGGAAAAGTAAATCTAATTGCACTAAAAGTGGAGGTTAGCTAAATATACATTTAATCTCATGCAATTGTATTTATAATTTTGACTTAGCACCTTACACATGGGTAATTAAGCCCACTATCCTAACTTGGATTATGCTTAATAATTTAAGCAACCAATAAAAAGAGCATTCACTTTTATTTTTAAGCATCCCTTAAGCATAATCCCCAGAGAAATATGATTAAGGCTAATATTGGCTATCATCCGATTATGAAGCATACACCTAACATCCAATCTAAAATAATGCATCATAAAACAAAACATACATCATATATACCATCCTAACTTAGAGTTAGAAGTGGTGACTTAATTCTAATTGTATTAAGGCTTGTGTGGTAAGTCTTGTAAAAATAGTGTTGTATTTCTATGTGAAGAAGGATTCAATTTAACATGAAAGGTTGATTTCATTGTAGTTTAATTGATTTGAGAAAATTTTGTGTTTTCTTTTTATTTCATTTGATTACACTTAGCAACTAAGTGTTATAAAAGAGAGGAAAAGAGAATTGCACTCTTTCATCCCTACCTTAAGTCACTCTAAAGTATATTAATTTGATTTAGTTCTCTTTAGTGAATGGCCTATTAAATGATTTAATTAATCCAAAGTTTAGGATCACTTTAAATAATCCTATTCAAAATGAAAGGCATCTTAAGATTAATTTAATTTAATTACTACCACATGACATATATTAAATAATTTCGTTCCATCACATGTAACATGCATATGATTTAATCCTAAGTGTATCTATACATGCATATTTTAGCACACTTAAAAGATGAATGTATGTGTATGTTTAGAATTTATATTTTATTTGATTTATTATTTAAACATATTAATTTAAAACTTTATCCAAATTCTTATGCAAAATGAAAGAATGAAATTAGAGGTATGTGCCATTGTTAAACCATGAAAGTGAAGTAATCAAATGACCTCCTTAGACCTAGCTGAAGCCTCGTATTCTCGGGATGTCCATACTATATACCTATTTTCATTCAAACAAATGTAAATTTGTATACATGAACATAGGAAGTAAGCTCTAAATCATAGGGCTAATTAATTCAACCAGTCAATTATGAATGCATGCAATTTTAATGTAAAATGGATTTTCATTCACTAATCACATATACATATACATGAAAAAAGATATAGGCAAATATGTGTCATTGTTAAATCGAGGGAAGGTAAATCAAATGACCTCCTTGGGGCTAACTAAAGCCTCATATTCAGGATGTTACTATATACTTGGTTTTCTTGGACACACATGGATGTATACATAAATGAGGGAAAGAAAACCATGCAAAGATTGTATATTTTTATTTGATTGAATCATTTATATATATTAATTAAATTTCTATCCAAATTCTAAGTTGAAATACATAAGAATGAAATCAAATGGGTGCTGCCATTGTTAAACCAAGGAAGTGAGGTAATCAAATGACCTCCTTGGGGCTAGCTAAAGCCTCATGTTGATGTTGGACTATATACCCATTACCATTCAATCTTATATAAATCAACACATGAATAGAGGAACTCAACATTCATAGAAATCATGTGATTCATTTAGCAAACTAGTTCTTAAGCATGTGATTCATTCAAATATAAGCATGTAATTCATTCAACCAAACTAGTTCTTAAGGACAATCAAATCAAATAAGATTATTTAAAGCAAACCAAAGCTTCTTCATTAATTAAGTTTTGGATTTGATTTGATTTAAAGGAGAATAGAAATCATCACTTGTTGGTTTAAACCCATTCACATTAGTGATTTGATTTAATTTAAAGAAATATAATTAAGTTGATTTTATGGGTTAATTAAGTTGAACCCTTAATTAGATGAATTAATTATGCTTACCTATGTCACCTTAAAGTAATTAAAATAATTATGAGCCAACATGATATACATGCAAATAAACTTGCAATGATCTTAGAAATAAAAGGCCTAATGCAATTGGCTCATGATTAATTAGATTAAAGGACTTAATTAATTACTCTTATGGTTTTCCTACACATGTGGACTAACCATAATTTCATTAAACTCTTTTAGGTTATTAAACACCTAAAGATCTATCGCATTCTTTAATTAATTGAGGTATGATGTGATTACGATTTCAATTCAATTAAGTGATTTAATTAATTAGTTAAATCTTAATTAATTTTATTTTAAAAAAGGGAGAAATCATCATGAAAGGGTCCCAACCCTATTAGTTGACTTACTATTGAACAATGATTAACTTATTTAACCAATTTATTACTATTCATGGGATTAATTAATCATTAATTAACTTAAAAGTGTAGTTAAGGTTTAATTAGTCAATTTTCTAATTGGTGCAATAAATCCCAAGAAAATCATGGGAGGTAGAGGTCATCCCATTAAATTAACAAAATTTGGGATTAATTGCTCAAGTAATTAAAATTAATAAATTAATTTTTAATTAAACTTTAATTAAACATTAATTACAATTCAAAATTAGTTAAGATTATTTTTAATTAATTCTCCTGAAATACCATTAAAGTGAGTATTTATTTTCATTTTTTATTTCTTTATGACTTTTTATGATTTTTAGAAGTTTCAGTCATTAAAATGATTAATTAAGCCTAATTAAAACCTAATCCTATTGGCACCATGACGATGCGGCATTCCACTTGTACCGATTGGTTACTTAAAACTTATTCTCTACATGGCGGTGGCGAGCTTTCGTCCACCATCGATCTATGATCGATGGCTATGATTAATCCGCTTAATAAGATTAAATGATCATATAATCATGATTGTCCATTTTGATCACTTGGAATGAACATTGTGTGATCTAACATCACATGAGTGTAGGAGAATGGAGTCCGTCCACCATTGGTCACTTGATCCGAGCCTGTTTGAGCTTAGATCAGCTCCAAAAGGATCCCACTCCTTCCCGACATCAATCAAAGGGGATCCACCAGTCAAGATCACATTAGATGCAAGTTTTTTTTGAAAAGTGCTAACCTATTTTTGCCTAAGGATCAATTTTGGAAGCATACCTCATCAGAGCTCAAGATCGGTGGCTTGAATGATTATGGAAGCTTCATCTAGTGGAAATGAAGCCCTATTGAACAACAATTAGATCAATTGATGTTTTCAAGGCCATGATCTAATGATTTGGAGCTACTTTGATCAAAGTCCCACCTCCGGCTTGGAAGCTTGGAGATGATTCGTTATTGCTCAGAGGCCTAGGGAAGGTGCTGCAGAAGTTTGATGGAGAAATGATGAAGTTAGGTTGGAAATGGGAGTGTCCTATTTATGGACAAACGAAAATGGTATTTTTTTTGATCAAGGACCAAGCTTGGGAGCTTAGGGAATGGATATAATGGCTCATCTTGGGTAGTTATGGATATGAGGAATGATTTTTATGTGTGTTTGAGTGGAAATGAGTGTATACCCTTCATCTTGGATGGTGGGATCGGTTTGGCATCAGTGGGATGAGCCAACTTAGTCATGGAGGAATCATGGGTGTCCTATGGGTTTCAAATGCTCTAATGGGAGGGTGAGGTGATTTCACCTCCCATGGGTCATGCCAACCCAACCACATTAAGGGTTGGGTAGTGTCTAAAACTAGGGGGACCATTGGGAGAGTACCAAGTGGCCAAAAAATGGAAATGACCACTTACATGGGTGATTTGTCTCATGTGATGCCTTTGACCTAAGGGTACAATGATCATTTGGCATTGGATTTGATTTGGGTAGATTTGAAATGAGCCAAAAATGGATTAGCCTAAATTTCAAGTCAATTGGAGTCGATTTGGTTAGGTTTGGCTCAATTTGACTCATTTAGGTCAAATTGGGTTAGGTTGGATCAAGTTGACCAATTGGTCAAATTGGTTCAAACTAAGTGTTGATTCAAGTTCATATGATCATTTGGGATGTTTTGGTTCAATTGGTTTGGTTTAGTTTGGCTTAGATTTGATTTTGGCTCATTTGAATTTATTTGGGTTAAATGGGTTAAGTTGTAATTTGACCAAAGGCCAAATTGGCTTGGGTTTGGTGTTGGTTTTGGTTTAGTTAACCAATTGAAGATGATTGTAGGCTTTGGTTTCAGTTAATTTGAATTTTGTTTTGATTTAGGCCAACTTGAACCATTGGTCAATTTGGGCTAAGTAGCTCAATTGGGTTCAATTGGGTCTAATCATGGCTTTGGTCAAGTTCAACAATCAATTTGGAATGAACTTGAGCCATTGATTGCAAATAATTTGGTTTATATTTTGATTTGACCTAATTTGGTCTTTTAAGTCAATTTTGGTCAACTTGAGTCAAGAGAGACAATTGGGTTTCGTTTGACTCAATTGAAGGTCAAGTCATCTTCAAATATTGATTTGGTATGAATCATTAGTTTCAAGGGATTTGGCTTAGGTTGCAATTTGGCTAGTTTGGGTTCATATGGGTTAAGGGGTTGACATGGTCAAATGATCAAGTTGACTTGGTTTGACCCAATTGGTGAAAATTGATCAACCTAGGGTGATCAATAATACTGATGTGAGGTTTTGATGGGCTTGGTTCAATCCAATTAGGGTAGGATTAGAACTTAGCTCAAATAATTATTGACAACTTTGGGTCAAGTGGACCAATTGGGTTTAGTTGGCTTAATTTTGGGTTGAGTTTATATATGGATTTGGGATTGATATATAAATTCAATTGTATTGGCTTGGTTCAAATGAGTTTTGGTTCATTTGAACATTTCAAATAAAGGGTTAAGTTGGGTTTGACTTGGGTTGATTTTGGTTTGGCTTGATGATTGTAGATTTCATTTATATTTGTGAATATGATTGAAGGTATGATTGATTCATGAGAAAATCAATTGAATTTGGGTTTCTGAATGAAGGAATTTGGATAAGTCTATGGAGTTGGGTCATGTGGCTTAGGTTTGGATTTTGATTTGGTTTGATTTATTTTTGATGATTTAAATTTATATTTCATTTAAATTTATGAAGATGATTGAAAATATGATTGATGAGAAAATCAAGAGTTTGACTTGATTTGGATTAATATTTAGCTAAGTCCATGGGATAGGTCATATGGCTTAGAAGGGTTTTGATTTGATTTGATTTAGTTTTGATCATTTGAATGTACATTTGATTTATATTTAGGAAGATGATTGAAGATATAAATTGATTATGAAAATCAATTGATTTTGGATTGATTTGGATTAAAATTTTGGTAAGTCGATGGGATAGGCCATATGGCTTAGGAAGGGTTTCAAGTTTGGATTTGATTATGGGCTTCAATCATTTGGTTTTGGAATTTGGGTTTAGATTTGGATTTGAATTTGATGTTTGAATTGAACTTGAGGTTTGGTTTAAGAAGGTGCACATGGATTGGATTTGGGTTGTAGGGTGGTTGATTATCTAATCCCAAGGCATAACCTAATCTATGGTTAACCTAAGTTTTAAGGCTTAGGTTGGGTGTTTCCCTAATTTTAGAAGTGTCTTATGACTAGAAAGTCTTAGTGTCTAGAAGACTCTAAGTTTAAGATGGGAAGATTGAATCTCAGAAAAGTGAGGTCAACATGCCTTTGGCTCCATAGTGTTGCCCTTGGAGATAGATGATTAGAAGGCCAAGCCAAGTTCACATTATAGACTCATACATCTTTCAACACTTTTCTTGGGAGACCATGGATACATGAGAACAACATAGTTCCATCCTCTCTACATCAGTGTATGAAGTTCGTAAGAGGTGGGATCATCTATTGTGTGAAAAGAGATCTCAAACTAATTATAGTTCAGAAGATCAGCATATATGAGGATGCAGCTTACTGCCTCCCTTAAAACCAACAAGTCAATTCTCATGAACTTGGCCAAAGTTTAAAAATAAAAGAAAAGAAAAACAAAAAAAAAAGAAAAGAAAATGAAAAAGAAAAGAAAAGAAAATGAAAAAGAAAATAAAAGGGAGCGGAAATAGACTTGGAGGAGGAAGTGGAGCCTGACATTAGATTCAACCCATAATTCATTACTCTGTTTGAACATATGAGTACGATGACCTGACCTCCACCAGGAAGAGGAAGAGGTAGTTTAGAGGTAGTCCTAGGGGTGGAAAAACTCCTTATTGGCCACCCAATAGAAGATATCTCCCAACTACTAGGAGTACACCTGTTATCAATATAGACTTAGAATCTAGTTTATAAGATGAGTCTTATATGGTTAGCACCAACCACTCTTCTCAGTAGATTCCCATGGAGGTGACACTTGAGCGGATGGATGAAGACCGGGATCCAAAGCAAAGCATAAGTGTATCCAAGTGTGAAAATGTTAGGCATCGGTTGGGAACCTTAGCTATAACCCACTTTCCTCTCAAAAGTTGAGGTTTGGTAGTTAAGGAAGCCCCTAAGTCATCTACATGTGAAGACTTCGAGGTTCTTTTAGCATCATCCTCAAGTCAAGAAGTTGATGTAGAACTAGAGGATGATTCATATAAAGATTTAATAGAATTACCTTTTGATCAGTACTTTCCTTGTGTTCATAATTTAGCAAAGAAATGGTTAATCCACATACTTGGTCAAAAAAGCAACTACTTTGAAAGAATATGGAGGAACAAATGCAAAAGCTCTCAACCAAGATTGGGACTAGAATTCAGTACAGTGAGTACATTTGATGATGATGATTACTACTTAGTCATTACAAATCATTTGGAATATAATAGGCTCTTTTCAAATCACATTAACTCATATGAGGCTGTTTAGAAACTTCGATGATCTAGATGATTTTGAAATCAAAGATGCACCAGAGTTCAAAGAAGAGATCGGGTCAACCATGAGCTCAAGAAATCAACTTAGGAACAAGAAGATCCACGCTCATACATCAGTTCTTTATTGAATGAAATTGAAACCAATGACTTAGTTAGGCTGATTAAGGATAGCTTTGCATGGAGTTATGAAGAGATGCAGATTGGCTCTACATAGTGGTCCATAAACTAGCAATAGAACCTACTAACCTATCAAGCAAGCTCCTAGACATACGATTAGACATAGAATAATAGGTCATTTATGAAGTCAAGCTCAATGTTGGCTTCATCTGAAGAAAAATACCCTACCTAGTTGTTCGTCATCCTAGTTAATAAAAGAATGGCCAAATTCACATATATGAGTCAATTTATGGATTTAAATAAGGCATATCCAAAAGGAATTTCCACTACCAATCCGAGTTGATGGTGGACATTGCCTCATCTCATGAGTCTTCTCATGGATGGCTCATGGATATAACCAAATAAAGATGGCCCCACAAGATGAAAGAAACACTTTTAGAATCCATTAATCTATTGCTATAAGGTCATGCCTTTCACCCTAAAATGTCGATACATACTAGTGGGCAATGACTCAATCTTTGATGAACTCATGCATCATTAAGTTGAGTGCTATGTTGATGATCTCATGGTAAAAGTAGAAAAGGAAGACCATCTCTTTGACTTGAGAGTAGTTTTTGAATAAGACCATTTAACCTCAAAATGAACCCCTGAAGTGTGCATTGAGTAGCTTCAAAAAAATTCTTTTGGTTTATTGTGACAAGGAATCAAAATTGATTCAGAGAAGATAAAGGCGATATTAGAATTTCCACCCCCTAAAAGTTTAACTCAACTCAGATCATTACAAGGATGATTAGCGTATCTACGTTGCTTTTTATCCAATTTATCGGGAAGATGTCAGCTATTCTCAACACTTGTTAAAAAGGATACCAAGTTCAAGTGAGATGACAAGTGTGAGCATGTCTTTGAAAAAATTAAGCATTACTCGATGATATCACCAAGTCTAGCTGCCCTTATCCCGGGCAAGCCACTCATACTTTATAATGCTGCGTTAGAGGACTCCCTTGGTGCTTTATTGGCCCAAGACAATGATGAAGGGAGAAAATGCACTCTACTACCTCATCTAATCCTACTAGCTAATTATCCACCCATTGAGAAGCATTTTCTAGGTTTAATCTTTGCATCCCAAAAGCTACAACACTACATGCTTCCTCATAAGGTGAACTTAATCTCTAGGATCAATCAATTAGTATCTCATGACATCTCTTTATGGAGGTGGTTGATGGTCGATGATCCTCTCATAGTTTGACATTACCTTACATACCCTCTTTGCAGTGAGAGGATAACTGCTAGCAAATTTCTTAGTAGCACACCCACTTCCTACTGACTCTCAGCTTAGTGATGATCTCCCTGATAAACAATTCATGAACTTAGGGGATACTAGCATTCACCACTAGGAGAAGTACTTTGATGGTGTAGCTTCCTCTCAAAGAGGAGAAGAACCATAATCTACTATTCCAAGAATGGAAGGGTAGGAATAGTTCTCTTAACTTGGACCGCGATGTGATGAGATTCATATCATCCAATCCTCGCACCAATAATGGCTGAATATAATGATTGCGGTCACAGTTAGCCATTACTCTAAGCATCCAGAATATCAACATCTTCGGGGATTCTCAGCTAGTTATCAACCAAATTACTGGGTCCAACAAGGTTATAAAGCCAAAGCTGCATCCCTACAATAAGTACACCATAGATTTGTTAGCCCAAATCCCAAAGGTTGCTAGTTATAAGATTCCTTAAAGAGAATGTTGTAGCATATGCCAAGGAGTTGGCATGTCTGAAGATGAGTCCATATCAATAAGGTCCAAAATAGACAAGTGTTATCCCTTGATATTGAACTCATCAAAATTACTCTCTTGAAGGGAGGTTGCCATTGCCAAGAAGGATGAGGAGTTAGATTTGAGGCAATCATTCATGGATTACCTAAATAAAGGCAAACTACCTCGAGAAGTCTCAAACCCATCAGATGAAGTAGAGAGCACTTTCCTATGCTCTTGTTGATGGTGTCTTGTATTGACAGTCTTTCAATCATATGTGGGTTACATTATTTAGACAAGCACGAAGCCCATAAGATTGTGAGTGAGGTACACCTAGGATTATGTGGAGCCAACAAATTTGGTTCGAAGATGAAAGACAAGATCAAGAGACTAGGATACTACTGGTCATCAATGATTAAAGATTGCATGGATACTAAAACACCAATGTCAAATAAATGATGTGGTCCTACACCAATCATCCAACATTCTACATCCTACATTGGCCTCATGGCCATTCGAGTGTTGGGGTACCAACATAGTGGGTCTGATTGATCCTCCTACTTCTAAGGGTCATCGGTTCATCTTAGTTGCTACTGACTACTTTTGCAAATGGATGAAAGCAATTCCACTTAGAGAGGTCACAACTCAGCATGTGCTCAATATTTTAGGGACTATATCGTATATAGGTTTGGAGTGCCTCGATGAATTATATCTAATAATGGTACTGCAATCAAGAGCACTGAGATCAACAACTTTGCCCAGAGACATAGCATAGAATGGAGATATTCTACCGTCAACTACCTGAGGGAAAATGGCTTAGCAGAATCCTTCAATAAAACTCTCATGCAAATACTAAAAAAGTCAATCAAAAATAATAAGTGATAGTGGCATGAGCAGTTAGTTCAAGCCTTGTGGGCCTACCGCACCACATATAGAACTCCAACTTAGTCTACTCCTTTCTCCTTTGTGTATGCGTCCAAAGCCATTCTACCATTAGAAGTCCAACTCCCATCACTAAGGATAGCTGTGGGTTGCAAGATAGCAATAAAATAGAACACCAAGTTGTGGTTAGAAGAGCTCAAAGTTTTAGAAAAGAGATGCCTGCGAGCATGCCAAAACCTCGATTTGTACAAAGCTAAAATGATTCATGCTCACAACAAGTTGGTCTATTCTAGAGCTTTTCAAGTAGCAGAGCTTATTTTAGTTCTAAGGAGACTGATTGTTGCCCATCATAGGATGGGAGGCAAGTTTGAACCCACTTGGGAAGGCCCTTTTACCATAGAAGGCCTACCAAGGAGAGGATCTTATCAACTTATTAATCATGAGGAGAGCTCCCAATGCTTCCAACCATTGGGATCTACTTAAAGAAATATTATAAATCATGTTTGAAAATAATTATCATCAATGAAAATACAATTTTGAATTCAATCTCTTCCATGTTGAAAGTATTCTTGTTTAGAATCCACCGATGTGTTTAGGGTAGGTGTAAGGAACAGAGTGTCATCCTTCATCGACACAACATAAATACTACATACAAACATATAAAACAACACATATCTTTTTATTCGCTACTATGAGTTGAGATAATGCCAGTGGCCCTCACAGAGTTGCTCTAGGTTTGACTACTACCCTACTAGTGTGTCACCCTATGGTCTTCTTGCTTTGGAGGATGTAAGTCTCTATGCTTTCCTTCTTTATTTGGCCACTTTGCACGCTGAGCTTGTTAGTTTGGTAGGCCTTGTGCATGGCCGTAAGCTACCTCATGTTGGCTTTGTTTAAGAAGATGTGAGTCCTATGCTTTCTTCTTGGATTAGCCTTCATGCTAGGGTCAAGTATATTTGAGGTTTAGGATAAGTCCTCTAGCAGCTCCTTTCATCATGACTACTTCAAGTCTGTGTTTAGTCCTTCCTCGGGGCTCCCGCTTAGTCCTCTAGGTCAGATAGTATCATCTGATAGATATCTCGATGATCAGTTCCACTTGGAAAGTTGTAAGCCTACATGCTTTCTTTTCAAATTGATCATTGCATATTGACAGACACCTTAGGTTGGTTCATTCTCACTATCCATACGGATACACCTTAGGTTGGTTGGTTCTCGCACCTTAGGATACACCACTCATGGCAGATGTAAGTCTGTTATGCTTTCACCTTAAATTGGCCACCATACACCTATAATCTTTCTTTTCTAGGGCTCAAGATAATTCCCCTAGCAACACCTCCCATGGGCACTATTTTGGATCACATCCTTTGCAACCCCATTTAGACACTACTTGGGTTACTATCAGATTGGACAGTTCCCCTTTCATACTAACCACATATGTGGTTGGAGAATCCATCCTGTGGATGTGTAGATTCTCCCATGGTCTAGTAAATCTAAGATAGGTCAAGGCTGACATAGCTCCTTCTCATTATGGTCCTTTGCACATCAATAGGTTCCACACAAACATATAAACAAAATATATATTTACTTATGGATTAGGAGAACACCATTATAGATACTTTTTCTCAAGCAGACATCCTATCTTTTAGGCAGTGTCAACAATCTCCCTATAGGAATCGCCTGACCACTCTTGAGTTGATATAAGTCTCCAATGGCATTCACTCTGTAGTTTCCCCTAAGTCAGATTCTATTTGTTGTGCTACCAATAGGTCACCCTAGTGGTTTTTCCCTCCTTTAGAAGATGTAAGTCTACTACACCTTCTTTCTAGCATAATCATTGCACACTGAAAGGCAAACCCTTAGGTTGGCTAGCTCTACCCCACAGACAGTAGACTATCCCTTTGGATTTGTAAATTTGAGATAGGACAAGTCCAATATAACCCTTCTCAGTGGATCCATCGCACACCGACATGGTCCATAAATTAAATCTATTAAATTTGATTGAGCTCACATCCCCAGTGGATATGCCCTCAATTCAAAATAAAACTAAACCAAATAAACCATATCAAATCACATAAAATTAAGATAAAATTCTTCTACTACTTTGAGTTGACATAAGTCCCCAAACATTCACTCATAGTCACCCAGTTGCTCAATTTTTGTGCATCCTCACCCAATTGTTCCTCACTTTGGAAGATGTAAGTCTACTATGCCTTCTTCTAGCACAATGCACAAAGGCAACCCCTTAGGGGCTCTACACATGGTAGACTATGCATTTGGATTTGTAAACTTGAGGTAGGTTAAAGGCGATATAGCCCTTCTCTTGGGTCCATTGTACACCAACGGTCCATACATTAATTCAAATTAAATTAAACCCAATCTTATTTCCCTAGTGGAGTTAAATCACACCCTTCTCCCTGGAGCCCAAATCATATATAAAGTCAAACAAATCAAATTCAAAACCAACCTCTAGAGCCAAATTAAACCAACTCCCCAATAGAGTCTAAATCAAAGAATCCAACCAAACTCTTATTCCCAGTGGATACATCCCCAAACAAATCTATGAAATCAAACTCAAATCCCAATCCCTAATAGATGGCCCAAACATGCTTCCCTAGTGGAAGGTTCATATGCCCAATCCCTAGTAGACTTGAGCCCATATCTCTATTAGATATGCCTCCACATCAATTAAAATAAAACAAATTAAAGTCAACTTGATCTTAATCCAGATTATAGATTCTATTCCCATGATCTTCTTTCCAGTCATATAATCAAATCAAATTGAAACTTATCCCCAAAAAATTTTTCTTCTATGCCTCGACATAGATCCTTCACATGTCATGTCCAATGAATGTGTGATCCCCTAGCGAATCTCCCTCCATGTCCTTAACATGGAATTCTCATCAAATCTTATTTCTTCTCTTATGCACACCTTTAATACTTCAACCAAAAGCCTAACAATGTATTCATTCAAATTACATCATCTTAACATTATAATCAACATTTTATGATTTGTGATGGTGCAAGCTCAAACTAACTATACAATATCATGCTAAACATATTATAGTGTGAATTAACACTATATTATATTATAATATATGATGTTATATTATAATTCTATAATATAATATATTTTCTAACATTACACCTCATTAGAATCACTTGAAAAACAAATAATAAAATTTTCTCAAAATATGAATAATGTTCATTTTGGATGTAAAATTGTTATTTTTTATTAGAAATGGTACAAAATAGCATAATTTTGTTGCTTTTGGTGTGTGCCATGAATTTGGCCAAATTCTTCCATCTCAACCTTCAAATTAACATTTTTTGTGAGTTTTGACCCAATGTATTATAACAAAAGTAAAACATACTAAAATGTACAATAACATTTAGTAACACCACCACATTCATATATATGTGAAGTTATATTGTTATGTACATTATATTTTAATATGCTTTCATATAATATATTATCTTACATTACACCTTAAAAGAATCACTTTAAGAAAAAATTTATAAAATTTGGTTGAAAAATGAACATTTATTTTGGATGCAAAATTCCATTCTTTTGATTAAATGACAATATAACACACCCCAATGATGTTCCTAAAGCTTACCTTAAGTTTGGCCAAATCCCATCATCTAGCCTATAAATCAATATTTTTATGAATTATACACAAAACTCTACTACATCATACTATATAAACTAAAATATGTTAACAAACAAGTAGTAATACATAATAGTATATGTATAATGCATGATCAT